>VDFB02281492.1:1023444864-1023549212 GCA_007258455.2 Sequoia sempervirens | reverse complement strand
CAATGGAAGAGTAGCTACACAATAGGATGAATGATACCATCGATGTCTACCATAGTAGGAGGAGGGCCAAAATTATGGAAAGTAGTTGAATGTTGCTCCTTCTCTTCAATTCTTTCTGCGATATGCTCGATCATGGCCATCAACCCATCCTCAAAAAATGGGGATGGCAGACCCATTTCACTCAGCTGGGAGAAATTTTCCAGCATGTTGTCCATTGTTTGCTTCAAAGTAGTTGTGGCCGCTTTAGTCCACTGGAAGGAGGAGTGACAATGGATGAAATTTTTTTCCATCTGAGCTCAACAACATCTCAATCTTCGATCCCTACTTTGGCTAGGTCTTCATCAAAGACCCAATATAGCTTGGTCAACAAATTCTTTGCTTTTGGAACCTTCTTTGAAATGAACAGTGGGAACTACTCGACTATTCCATGGACCTCCTGGCTCAACTTTGTTTCCTTTGATATGAAATAGAGTGTTGGATGTAGTGTTAGGCAAAAGGTTTTAACCTTTTCCCAATAAGAAATATATAGCTGTCAAACAAATGAGATGAGATCTAGCTACCTGGAGGAGGCTTGGAGAGAGTTCTTTAGAGAGGTGATCTTCACATCCTTTGAGTTAATGACCTATGTTAATTCCACACTACTCCTTTTTGTGGATTCCAGTTGCTTCTCGAAGCTACTTATTCCCTTAGACTAGTTCTCCTCGGCTCGAGCATGGTTTTCCAATTCTCTATCAAGAGAGGACTTTTTCTCTTGAAGCTCTTTATCTAGCTGGGCCCTTTGGCCCTCAAATTCCATATGATTCCTTTCCAATTCTTGCTCATATAGATTGCATTGATCTTCCAACTCCTTATCCTTTTGTTGTAGATTCTACCTCACCAAGGTCAATTGGCTCTGATATTGATAATTCTCCACCCATAGCTCACTAAGTTGTGTGGGGCCAACAGATTGGGACCTATTGAGCTCTTCATGGAGCTTTCTCTACAACAACTCTCCTGCTCACATTTTCTCAGACAAGCATGCAACTTCAGCTTCTAGTGATTTCTCCTTTGTTTCTAGGAAACTGACCCTTTCCTTTACCAACTTTAGCTTCTCCTCCTTTTTCTTCAACTGATGGCCAAACTTAAGGAAGTCGCTCATCACTACCCACTGTGTTTCTTTCATGAGTTCCACCTTATCCTATGGTCAAGAAATGGTCAGATCAATCCCCATGGCATACATGTCATAATCTCTTGGCAACATCTCTCCCTATGGTTTGATAATATTTGGATACATGGTGGCAAAATTTAGCATTTTTTGCTCTTCATTGAAAAATATATATGCTTGGAACTCCACCTCATTTTTATCATCCTTTTCATTTTGCTTCTATATCCTGAGGGCTCACATTTTCTTTGTGGCATCTCCCTAAGATATGAATTAGGATGGAAACCAAACTAGTCTGGCAAAAATTAGTGCACCAGGGGACAAGGCAAAAGGAAATACCCTTGTAGTGGGCCCTTGCATTTTCTTTGATGGGAGATTGACATTTTTTGGGGAGAAAAATGGAACCTTCCATAGTTCAGTTTGCGAACCAACAGAAGGGTTCATCATGTGTTGCAACAATGGGATGGTTGTAATCGAGTCCATTTGTTGGGCATGCTAGGTTGGACCTAAGGTAGAAGAGGCAATAAGGGTGCTCATGGTAGTTGAGCTTTGGGAAAGAGAGGTAAGGAGAGATTGAGCTACGACTATGGGTGTTAAGATTCACAGAGGTGTTAAGATAGATTTCCTAGTCTGGGTGAATTGGGAGAAACCTCCCACAAACATTCTAGTAGGGGTAGGTAAAGCAAGGCGGATACTTGTAGTAATGGGCACAGAGAAAATGGCAGAGGACACCAAAGATTGAGAAGTAAGAAAAGCAGAAGAAAATATTACCCTTTGACTAGATGTTGGTAGTGCTTCACTTTTCATTCACTGCTCAGTTACTTCAACATCTTGGCTTGCTATGAGCACTTGGCTTGCAACATCTCCTTGTGATCCTTCCCCCAAAATTGCTTCCATGCATTGTCACTTAGCAGGAGGGGAGTCTCCTACTTCTATAGCCTCTGGTTGTTGTCACTGAGGCACTCTTGTTATTTTTGAGGCCTAGGTGAGTGTCTACAAGGCTCGTGATATATTCAGTCACACATTTGAAGCAATGCAGGTAGACTTCCTAGTAGAATTATTTCTTTGTTGGGTGAAGGATGCTAATGTCTTAGCTTCCTCTTCTGCCTACTCTTCTCCTTCATCAGGGGTGTCCTTTTGGCTAGCACTTGAGTTAGAAGTAAGGTGCTCCACATCCCAAAACGCATCAAACTATTTATCCTCCCTTATGCTTTCATAAGTATTATTGAACCGTTTTGTTTCCTAGAGATATATCTAGAAGGATCTATTCCTTTCATTGGTCTATTCCTCCTCATTTCACAATTGATTATACAAGGATTTTTTCATTTTGATGTTCTCATTGAAATCTTCCACAACGAGATAAAACCATTCCATGGCAGCCTCTTGTCCTCCATGAGGATGTGAATCAAGTCAACCAACAATTCATCTTTATCTTCAAGCGGGTTATGCCTCCGCTCCCAATAAGGTCAAGGGTTATGGGCTACCTTGAGATGATCATAAGGTAGATTATTGAAATGGTTGTAATCTTGCTTATCACAGATCATTACCAACCCTAAGTGTGCTAACTTATCTTGCAATAGTGGGTGTGTCTATTTCTTTTTCATGGCCACAGTTTTGAAACTTTGTGGATAGGTGAATAATCCTTTCCTTTTGACTCTTTTACTGTTGTAGAAGGTAATATCAATAATGCACACTTGCCAAAACAATTCAAGGGCCAACACTCGATTAGTCATGCATGTTGGTAGACAGAATGACTCCTCAGTGAACCCACACATTTAGATGAATCTAAAATCTACTCCAAAGAACCAATCACATATGTGGGTGAAATTCTGCAAAAACTATGTCTGAGTCAAGGTGAGCTGATTAATACATTCCTCCTCTTGTAAATCTTACAAAATTGGAGTCAAGAAATGATCCAAAAATTGTAATAATCAAAGGTAGAAGAGAGGAGAGGGGTCTAGACAGAAACTGGTTTTCTTCTCTTCTTTTCGTCAAAGATAGACAACTCCATCCACTCAGCAAAGAAATTAGGGTTTTGATATAAAAACATATAAGAAAGATAGGAGAGAAATTTGAACTTCCATTCAACTGGGTACCTTTTAATTTTATCTAACATCGTCATTACAAGGTGCTCTGCAAAGTCATACGAGAAGTAAGATTTTTGCTTGTGGAATTGGAAAGTTGGGCCTATTTGAAAAGACTGCACCTCCTAGTTAGTGTCCAGACTGAAAAAATACCATCATTGAAAAGGATCTTATAGGTCTTCCTTGAAAGCACCATGTATATTAGGATTTACTGGCAGCTTCCCACATTCTGCTTCAATTCTTTTGGTTTCCTCGTTGAAAAAATTTTGAGCATTTTCATTGGTGCACCATATTTTTTCTCCCTATTCAAGAGTGAATGTCTCCACTTTCATCCCTCTTTTCATAGGGTCTAGAATGCATAACATGTACCAAAAGGCAGTTGGGCTGATGATAACTAATAGATTCTGACCCTCAATAGTGTTCATAATTGGATTGAAATTCCTAATGGTTGCGTCAACCAATTATAGGTAGTAGTACACTAATGGGACCATGTATTGAGGAGACCCATTGAACCACACTTTTTCTACAGCTGACATTGGCCATTTGGACACCTTCATTCATGCATAGGCCAATTCCCTTAACCCCTTAGGGTTTTTTGTGAGAAAGGGATCATCAACATTATCCCAATCTTCATGAACTAAGCTCTGGTCTCTATAGATTTTGGGCTTGTCCAACTACCTTATGTTTTCCCATTTTGAATTGTTAGGGATACCTAGCATAGCATACAAAATATCCTCAAAGACATTAACGGTCAGTGCTACTCACAAATCTTTAGCTAATCTTGTGTCGCCACTGGCCTAACTCCTTGACTGGAACTTTCTACCATTGCTAATTTGCGAGAAGCTTTCTATTACTTTGGATTGGATTTTTTTGCAACTTTACCTTGACTCTGTGCTTTAAAACATTTTTCTTTCTTCTTTGAGTAGCATTTAAAAGAAAAATTTTAAGTGCTTGAAAACTTCTGCATGCAATATTTTGTGATCTTTTCTCAAGGCAGTAGATGAGAGTCACATTTTTTGCATTTAATGCAACATGTACCACCAACCCTTTGGCTTACGCAAGAAGAATTACTTACCATTTTGATTTGACAAGAATTCATAGATATAATTAGCAACCGTATGTAAAGCATGATTTTCTTGGAACTTGAGCCGACACTCTACTAGTAGCTTAAGCATTTGTATGTGTTGGCAATTAATATCTCAAAAGGAATGATTAAGCCATAGATGCAATTAGCATTTGAAAAGATATAAGTTCAACCTTGGGAAATGAAAAATACTTGGAGGATGACGCCTCAGTCCTTGGTTGTGCATAACATCACCGATCACTACCACCAGCTTAGGCTAATTAATTAGCCCTTATTAGTTTTGTACACAACAAACCGTACTCAGTAGATGCAACTGGGTGGGGAATTCAAGCAAGCCTGGGAATAGCTTTCAAGTTGTTACTTGATTAACATCACATTTATGGCAAGCAGGCTACCACACATTTCCTCACTTTTTCTATAAATAGGCATCTAAGTAGTAGCGAAATCACACTTAGCGATTTGAGCAAAATTGGTATTAGGTAATTGGTTTAGCAATTTAGCAATTGTAGTTGCATAGCATTCTCATAGGATAAAATTAGGTGCTTTGCAAGGATAGTGTTAAGGTATTAGTAGAAAGTTTGACAAGATGAACACTTGCATTAGGTTAGTGTCACATAATTCGTAGACTTCCTTTCTAGGAAAGATTTCCACTAGGCATTTAAAGAGAATGACGAAGAACAAACACTCACTGTCCATTATTGCCATTAAATGGGTCTTGGGATGGGATTTTCTTGAGTACGAGGACATGTATAGAGTTAACACTAACATGTTCTCACACTTTGTGGCCTTGATGCTAGACATAGGAATTCCCAAGCCTTTGATTATGTGTCTAGTGAAGGAAATCTTCCCCAAGAGGTACCTGAATGGTCTCAGGGAAGTCGTTGTGAATGCTACACATGGTGGAGGAAAACCCACTCCAAGCAACCTCCAGAAGTTCATAGAAGAGTATGCGCTTGTACTGTGGCTTCGTTTTCTAAGTTTATTTTTCCTCCAGTTGCAAGATGAGCACTTCCTAAGGGTCACATGAGCTTTCCACTTCTTGTTTCGCATCTACAACATGGTGCCATTCTTCGACATCGACTAGTACATGGACTTCAGGAACCTAGTGTTCCCTCCACCTATGGTTGTTCCTTTGGATGATGTTGTTGCTAATAATGCCCCTATTTACGAGGATGTTGTGGATGCTACCATTGAAGTGTCAGTTGCTATTGCTCACGCCGTGAACTAAAAATTTCCAGACTTGTGTTTTTCTTTTGCTTTCTGAAACTCATAGTAATTAGCCTATTTTTTTGATACATGCCTAAAAAAGGCTTTTAGTAAAATATATAAAAGAAGCAAAAAAGACATACTTTTGGAAACATGGCCTATGAGCCATTTTGAAAATGTGAATATTGAAGCATATATAATGAAAATATATCCTTATATAATCATCTTGGTGTCTCCTTTTATCTTGCAATCGGGTTATCTTTCCTTTTCTAGCATGTATGTTTCAATTCAGTTTTGCATGTGGGTGTTTTAATATTTCTTTTTTGCTCATCTATGAGTTTACTTCCCTTACCCTCTGTAATAATGGGTCACTCATTCTTTTCAAGTGAAGTAATTAAGCTTAATTGAATATTTTTAGGTGAATTTTGTTGACCAAAATTCCTAGCACTTCTTTATCCATAGTTTCTACTCATATGCGTTATGTTCCTTGCATTGAGTTATTCTGAATGGGCCTTCCCAAAGGCTGTCAAACTTCTCGTGTTGGCCCAGATTTGTGGCTCTTTCATTATATTTTAGAACTACATCTCCAAACTTTAGGCCTTGGTTGGACGTTTTCTTGTCAAACTGCCTTTTAACCACTTGTTGGTGATTAGTCATGGTTGTTAGGGACTTTTCCCTTTTCTCTTGTACTTCTAGCAACTCAACTAACCACACCTCCATTGCTCCATCTTTCTCTACTTTGAGACTTTAGCAATTGCAGCGCCAAAATCTCCATAGAGATAGGAAATAATGCCTCTTTTCCATAAACTAGCTCATATGGTGAAGTTTTGAGGACTTTCTTTGGAGTTATGTGGTCCACCTAGAGTGTTGTTCAAAGGTTTTTGTGCCACTCCATTTGATATTCTAACCCAATTCTTTTGAGGAGTCAGACCAGATTTTTGTTAGTTGATTCAGTTAAGCCATTCCCCTCTAGGTAGGAATTTGACAATGTCTTAAGGAATATGTTTTGTGTAAGTGCAAATTGACTTACCTTGGAGCCTAGAAAGGCTTTAGCATTATCATAGAAGATAGTTTTGGGTGGGCCAAATCTCGTTACCAATTCTTTTAAGAAATCCACTATCTCTGCCTCTATCACATTCTTTAGTGGAATGGCTTCAGTCCATCTCATGGAGTAATCTGTGGCTGTTAAGATCCATTTATGCCATGTACTGGAGGCTATGGTAACACATCACAAACAAACACCATTGAAATTTCTCTTGAACATGATTCCTTCAATAAGCGTGAATCCATCATTTTGTAGCCAGTATAATCTCCTCTTCTAAGAAGGAAGGTTCAATGGATACTTTCCTATATGCATGAATTTTATTCTATATGCCAGGAAACAATCTTCAAACTTCAACTCGTTCATTAGGACTAGTTCTGATTGCTCTTCTTTAGTGGCCATTTCTTCATTGTGTGCAAGATATTCACATAGTCCTCTCCATTAGATAGTTTTTGTAGGCTTAACCTTAATGTCGTACATGAGGATCTTGGTGATCCAATTGGCTCTTTTCTCAGCAATTTCTCCTTCTATGATATATTCATGCACACTGGAATGTGCAACATAGACAATCACCTTATTACAGGAGATTAGGTGTTGGAACTTCTTAAGTCCCTTGAATATTGCAAATGCCTGCCTCTCTAAAAATTTGTAGTTTGTTTCATATTCTTTCAGGGTCCATGAGTGAAAAGCTATTAGATATTCTCCCTTTCCCTCGTCATCTTTCTGAGTGAAGATAGTAGAAATCCTTGACTTGCTACTAAATACGTACATTATGAATTCCTTTGATAAGTTTGGGTTGATCAGAAGAGGAGCAGAAGCAATAACATCCTTGAATTTCTCGAAGGCTTCTTTGGCTTCTTTTGTCCATTTGAACATTTGATCTTTTTTCAGCATTAGGGTAATTCACCTAATTATTCCTACAAAATCATAAATAAATTTGCTAATGAAATTTACCTTCCCTAAGAAGGACTAGACACCTTTCTTGTTGACTGGGAGAGGAAGCTCTTTGATTGCTTTTACCTGGTTAGGATCAATTGAAATTCCTTCTTTGGACACTACGTGCCCCAATATTTTCCCTTGCGGTACTCTATAGACACATTTTTCTGGGTTCAGGGATATCTCAAACTCTTGGAATTTCTTGAACACCATCTCAAGATGATCAAAGTGATCATCCTTGGATTTTGAGAAAACCATTAGATCATCCAAAATAGATTAAGATAATCTTGTTGATTATATTTTTGAAAGTGATATCCATTACCCATTGGAAGGTAGCTCCTGCATTTGAGAGGCCAAATGATATCTTAGCATATGCAAACATTCCCCACTTGGTAGTGAACATTATCTTATGTTGATCCTCCTCTTTGACTCAGATCTGATTATAACTAGAGTAGCCATCTAATAGGGAAAACATTTCTGACCCTACCACCATTTGTAGGATTGAATCCATTGAAGGTAGTGGGTAATTATCTTTCAAGGATGCTCTGTTTAGGTCTCAAAAGTCCACACATAGGTGAATATATCCATTTTTCTTTTGGACCGGAACCAAATTGGATACCCGCATGCTATGCTTGATTGAGAAAACAATCTATGACTAGATTAGCTTTGTTAATTCTTTCACCATAAGTGCTTCAATCTTGGGATTGACTGGTCTTTGTTTTTGACGAATAGGATTTTCACCTTCCACCAACTCTATTATGTGTTGAATGATATCGAGATCATATCCCCTGAATTTTTCGTATGACCAAACCACCACTCCTTTGTATTTTTCACAAAAGTTGATAAGTCTTTCTTTATCATGATGTCGGACATCCTTCCCAACCTTGACCTTTCTCCATCTCTGACCTGGAGATCCTCGTAGTCACTTTCTGTCTGCTACAAACATCCTCTTTTCATTTCTTAAATTGTCACAATCAAAAAGGTTTGTGAGAGTGACCAATCCTTTTGGGAGCTTGTTTGATTTTAGCTAGATGATCTATCCTTCATAGGCTTCAACAATCTTTGGCTAGAGCTGATCAGTAAATTCTCCTGGCTGCTGGATGAACGAGGCAATGTGTTCATCACTGTCAAACACTTTTCATCTTTTGTCATTGTCTGGAATCACTGGTCAAAATATTACTTGTATAGGGTGTTTGTTGTGAATGAGATCAGTGGAAAGATCAAGCTAAGATTCAACTGATGCCATGTGATCCGCATTTTTATTTTGTCCTCGGGGCACCGTCCGAATGTTGAAGGCTTCAAATCCCTCAATCAAGTCCCAAACTGGGTGCCTATAGGATTGCATGCAAACATTCTTGGCCACAAAAATTCCTTGGACTTGATTGATCACAATTTTGGAATCTTCGAACACCATTAGTTGTTTTATGCTCATCCGTTCCACAAGACTGATACCTTGCACTAGTCCTTCGTATTCAACTTCATTGTTCAAGCAAGTGAATTGGAAGTGGAAAGACCTTAGAGTCTTTTCATTTTGTGGGGATATTAAACATATCCCACCTCCTATGCCATTCTTACATCTTTCTCCATTGAAGTGCAACATTCATAGTTCTGAGGCTTAACCATCTTTGGATCCTTTGACAACCTTCGGGAGCATTTGATCTTCATCATAGATGACATAGGTGTTTGGCCTGGTAGCATGGCAGTTGCTGAAAGGGTCAGTATCTATATGTTCACTCAAAAGAACATCTTCTAGATCATTTTGGTCTTTGTTTGCCTTTTCATCTTCTAGTAGCTTGGCACAATACATTTCTTGCTTGGTGATAGAGGTGTGTGTTGCTTCAAAATTAATCATGGCTTCATCGGCTACAAGTTCCAAATGTAAAGCTTTGGATTCTATCTTCATCTTCACACCATGCTTGGTTCTAAGGATAAAATGCAACCAATCCAGGGATAGATATTCACCAAATTTTGAAGTAAATTCTTGGAATAGATAAAGGCCGAACATGGGTGGAACATCTATGATCATAGTGTCTTGTGGCACTGTGATACTAGGGAAAGCAAATAGGGTCAAGGGGAGTGCTTTGATGACACCTACAGTTTCAACTCTATTTCCATCAAGTTCCATTGAACTCCTATTTTTAAGGGTTCATAGTTGATTCCTAAAGCTTCAACTATTTTTTTAGGCATAACTGTGGTGCTAGCACTGAAATCAATCATGGAATTATGTAATAATTTCTCCCCTATAATGAGAGTTAAGAAGAAGGATTGAGGCTTTGGCTTATCTCTTTCTTCAGCAAGGGCTTCCATTGCGTTGTTTATAAGAACTTTAATAGAAGATTGTTGGTCAACAACTCCTGCCTTGGGAAACTGCTCCATTGGTGTTGCACTTGCATCTTCCCAAAGAGCCTTCTATAGTAGCATCTTCCATTCTGGGATGGCTACAATATCCCATAGAGACACATTAGCGGATTATTTTTTCAATTATTCCACCACATTGAATGGTGGTGGATTCAAAGGATTCTGCTCCTTTTCCCTTGTTATAATGATTTTCTTTCATGCTAGGTATTATGGTAATGTTGTGGAGGTACTAGGCATCTATTCAAGAGTACTTTTGGGTTGCAGACTAACTGGTTCACCTATGAATCTCCTTTTAGAATGGCTGTTGTAATGAGACTCCACCTACGGTGTCATACATGTGGATGTATCATTTACAAACATTGCTTCTTCTTCCATCCATGAGAAGAGTGCATGGTCGTAGGAAATGTCCGCTTCTTGCTCAAGTGACATCCCTTGCATTTTTGCAAGGAGCACAACATTATCCATCTATGAAGAGGTGTAGACATAGCTTCCAGGGTCTGATGTTGTATCTTGGTTGTGCTTCTCTGCCACCTTTTGTTGTAGGTTGTCACGCAGGAAGTTTTAGGGCATGTGTGAATCACCACAAGGGAAGCACCAAGGGTTGGTGTCATCTACTAAGTTGTTATGTCCTGTGGTCATCTCTCTACTCGAACTTAGGTTAACACTTTGCAGTGGAGTGGGTACAAGTACTATCTAATTTGTTGTTTGCACCTGCGGATTGGTGCGAGCACCTCATTGGAATTGGTTTTGTTTTTAAGAGGACCCTCTACCTTGATAATTTTGGTAGGTAGGCTTTGGAGATACGGCATGGTTGTGCTTGATAATGATTATCTCATTGACAATAGTACACAACATCTCCTTGAACTCACCCATCTCTTCCTTTGAAGAGCAGGATGTGGAGACAACATTCTGCGATGTGCTTAGATACATGTACATGGATTGAGGAGCGGATGCACTAGTAGAAGGTAGTTCCTCAACAAGAACTAATATTTCTTGAAATATGGGGATGATGGGGTGAGGTGGTAACTTTCTAGCATCTATGAAATTGTTCTTCACTTTAACAACAACGCTATATGTGGTCGATAGTGTGGTTCCATTGAGAGACTAGATCATCATTGAAATGTTAGGATTGATGGACTTCAAGTAGAACATGAAATCCAAATCGGGTAGTGGGCAGATGTCAACTTGGATCCTCTACCAGCTTGTATGGAACTAAGCATTGAATTCAGCCATGGCTTTGTGTGGGGCTTGCTTTATGACCGAGAGCTAATAATATAGCGATGATTGGTCTCCTTCGTTTGAGAATCTCTGGTAGAAAGGATCTCCAAGCTCATCCTAGGTACTAACAATTTTTTTTGATAATGTGTGGTACCAATCCAGTGCCCTGCCCTTGAAAGAGGCTGCAAGCAGTCTTAACACCACATTTTGGGTTGTAACCCCATGTACTAGACATATGTCTACAAGATCTTGCAAATGTTTGGACGGTGTCTTGAGCCATCTCCGGTGAATTTAGGTATCGCCTTTAGGGTAAAAAATAGAATAGTAGCCCAAATAAAAAGTACTACTAGTGTAACAAGGGGGCTTTCAGCATCCCATGCCACAAAAATTTTGTTAGCAACAAGCAACATGGCTAACGAAAAGGGAGGGGGAAGTAGAATGTTCACTAATTGGGTTGTGAGTTGTACTGTCCCTAATGGTGGTACTAACAAACTAGGATTATTTGTTGCTGGGGACCTACTAATAGGTCGATGGATCATACACACTTCTAAAAATTTGATTCATTAAGCTCAGTCCCATTGGGCATGCCATGAAAAAGAAAAAATATTGATACAAAAAATTGGCAAGGTAATAACCCTTTGTGGGAAACTCAGTTTATGGGGGACTTATTGCGCTAAAATGAGTGACCTCCATATTTTTAAAGAAGTCAACTTCTTCTGTAAATGGGGTTTGGAATGGGAAAAGGAAGTAGATATAAAAATAAAAGTTCTAACTAAGGCGATGCACAAGAATTTAGATAAAAGGCATGATAAACCTATCTTTTGAATATGGTCTAGGGGCCCACTTAGCAATTTACCATATCCTAGAATAATAGAAATTAAGGATTGCAGCATGAAAAATTCATTCAATGACATAAAATAATAATCACACCCATTATTGAAAAGAATCATCGAAAGACATTATCTAAACTAGAAAACTTGCATTCAAATTATAAAAGTATTGCAAATAAACCATTCAAACAATAAAGGCACAACATAGAGTTTATCGATAGCATAAGAAATAGAGAGGCCGAACAATGGCATATTCTATGAGTTCTTGCAATAATCTAAACAATAAAAAGGCTTGGTCTCTCCTAAATCCTATAATTCTAAAAACTGGTGAAAAAGCATGTAATCTTAGAACTTGTGACTTTGAACATTGGAACCCTCAGAACACCAACCTGGACTTAGAAGTAGAGAGCAGTATTTATCGCAAGCCTTCCACCACTTGGAAAGTAGCAACCAAAAAGATTCAAAATCTGAGCAATGATGTTGAGGCAATGATCACCCTTGATCGTTGTAACATAAAATATTTGATACATAGAACTCGGTCGCCCTCCATTTAGGTGCATCCCCTGTGAATGATGGGAGTGGTCCAACAGAGTCTCATGCAAAGAAGTGTCACCCTTTGGATAGGTAGTTAGGACACATAGTAGCATATCATAGCCTCTTATTTTCTTTAATCCCTCGCTAAAGAAACTTGTGCTAAAGGAACATGTGGCAGTCTTTTGCTACCTGCGATCGATTTCCCTTTTCTCCATTGAAAACTTGTGCAAAGATCACACGTAGTGGACTGTTTGTTATAGATGACGCCTATGAGGCCTGCCAAACCTTGATGTGAATAGGAGCTACATGGCACATGAGCGGGGACCAATGAGGAAGTAAATAGGAAGCAATTAGAATAGCCTGTGGTGAGGACACATGGGAGCACTTCGGGGACCGATAGAAGAGCAAGGAGAAAAATCCCTCATTGAATGATGAGCGGATGCATGGAAAAGGCTACAGTGATAGCCAAAAGGGGGCTGATGAAAATTCATTAAAGGCATGGACTAGTACATAGCCAAAAAAAAAAACTCAAAGGGAGCATGGTGAATTTTGAATTCACAGGAATATAGGACTTGCATCTTTGAATCTTGTACACATTTAGCATAGTGTATAAGAATGAATTTTCACGCCATGTGAAATTCCCATTTTTTCCTTTGCCTACCTTAGAAAACCAAGTTTGGAGGCTTAATTCCACCTAAGCCCACTGCTTGCATCACACTTGGCACCTAGTTTGAGAATCGGTGGAGGCGTTTCTTTCAAGGATGCTCGCATGACACGCAAATGTCCATGTAATGCACTTACATTCCTAATAGATTCCCACATATAGAGCTTGCAGAGGTGTTACACTTCCCATTGGGGGATGATTTGTAATGCCCTCCTCAGCTGACCAACCCAAATATGGTCATTTTCTTCATCTCCCCTTCAAATTCACTCCTTCCATATGCATTTGGGGGGTATTAAGAACTTCTTCACTCCATTCACAAGCTCTAAGCAGCTTCTTCACCATCTCTTCAATCTCCAAACACTTTACACTTCACAACAACAACATAAACACTCCACCACTTCAGTAGAGCAAGTGTGGAACAAACACCATTGTAGCAGAGGCTTGAGTTCCAGGTATGTGCAGGATCATCATGGAAAAATAAGGCCCTTAAGTGGCAAAAAATTTAGAAAAATTAGAGTTAGGCAATTGATGTAATAATTTGAATAAGTTATCTATATTATTTCAAAATATGTAAGAATATAATTTGTAGCAAATTGAATGTAGTTTCTAAACTACTAGGTTTATTTTAAAATGAAAAATCTATTTTGGTAAAAATTGAAATTTCAATGTAGTGGTACTTATTTCAAGGCAAAGAAGAAGTAGGTGTTTGTCTGACCACCTTAACCTCAATAAAATGATAATATTTTTTGAAATATTTTATACATAAGTAGAGGACTCATGTCCAGATGTGATGCATATTTTTGTAATTTTTTCCTAGTAAATAATTAATTATGATTTTTTTATTACAAATTTTAAAAATATAAAAACTTGTATGTCTAACCACCTTAACTTGGTCAAAACTTCATGAAATTCAATTTTTATTTTTTTAAACCTATAGTATGTGAAGCATAGAATGTGATGCATTTTTTGGATTCCAAAAATGTGATACCATTTGAAAGCTATAGATGTTTTTCAATCAGCCTATCAATTAGGACTTTAGTCATAATTCAACTAGAAAATGAATAATAATTATTTATTAAATTCAAAGTAAAGAATAATTTATATTGGTGGAAATCTGAGAATCTCCTTTAAAAACCCTTTTCATTTTATTAATTTTGGGTAAAAAAAATGTCACCAGCCACATACCCTACAAATACCCATCATATTGCCACTTTTTGGCCCATCATGATCCTACACATACCCTTCCTCTCATTTTTCTCCCCCAAGTAGCCTTGAGTGCTCTTGGTGGAGGTGGTAAGCTTTCACTCCTCTCCTCTATTACTTGGTTGAGTAGCATAACACTATTTTTTAGTGCTCTAGTGCTCTTTACTTACTTTCTACTTTTCTCTTTATCTATCTAGCTATCTGTGGAGGTTGAACACCAAAATGGGATCTGACTAAGGTAGGCCCCTATATAGCCACCCAACCTTTTCCCTCTTTCTATGTGAAAGAGTACATGCTCTTTGAAAGGTAAACTGGTGAATGAGTTTCTCAGTGAGATCCTACTTGCCCTTGTTACTCTTGCATTTCTACTTTACAACATTAGAGAATACATCATTTACTTGCTTGTTTCATTCTGGACTTTTAGTTGAGTAGCTAGGCCGTTAGTAATTTTGGTGAGTTCAACTTTGTCTCTGTTGTTGTCTAACTATATGGAATACAATGCACTTTAGATATGCCTATGCACCACGCTGTCATACAGAGTTTGTGCTGACGTCCTCGAGCAGAGAGCTCCCTGAGATGCAAAGTGGAACCTAGAAACTAACTCGCATAGCCCCATCTTAAAACTCAAGATTGTAGAGTGATTGTAGGACCTCATAGTCCTCATCATTTTCATCCTCATACCCTAAACGTTACACTTAGCTAAGGTAAGTTAGGGCAGCATGTTGAATCTTGACCCTCTGTGACCTGGGGTCTTGCACACAGTAGTCCCCCCTCTTACACATATATTGTGTACATTTACATCAACATCGTAGAATTTATCATGTTTAAATTATCTTTCATCATGTTTCACACACATCTTAGCTTCTTTTTTTATTTTCTTCAATAAAACTAATTGAAACAAGCTCATTATCCAAGGGATTAGGAAAGGGTCACCATTCCACATCAATGCAACAACACTCCCCCAATAGGATAAGATTGAAGGTCATATAATAGATTTTTTTCAAGTTTTCATGTTTTAGCATGTTAGTTTTATTGGCTTCTTCATTTTGTTAATATTGAATGTGTTATTGGGATTAATGCTCAAGGGATTAAATAGGGTTTAAATTTGTATGGATCTGGTCTATTTAGTCTACACTATGACATTGATCACAGTAACGTCTAGTGGTTGTATTCAAATCTCTTTGAAGCACTTTTATTTCAAACTACTATGATGCAATGGGATTTCTAACATTTTCTTTGACTTCTTATTGTTATTTTAGTCCTTTATGGATATTGACGATAGTTTATAGCTTTAGCGTCATGACCCATAGTGTCATATTTCATTTGGATTATAAGCTTCATTTTTGTATTTGTTTAAAGCATTCTAAAAATTTTGGGACACTTATGAAAATTTTATTTATCCTTTATCAGAAAAAATATAATCAATTTATTTTATAATATTTCTTACATAAAACTTTAATATAAACAAATTGCATAAGTATCGATATACAAATATTCCAAGGGTAAGATTTATGATAGATCAAAGTAGTCATCTTGGTGAGGGATTCAATCTAATACAAATCCTATGAAGTGGGATGCCACAAGGTATCTAGAAAAACACAACTAGAGACATATAATAATGGAGCAATGATTTTCCCTTTTTTTCCTGAGAACTTAAGGATAGGCACTAGGCATATATAAAACCTTATACATAATAAGTATGACTCATAGACAACAACACACAAACACATGGAACCTATATTTACACACACATAGGTACACAACACATGTTTTCATTCAACAATCTAAAAGGAAACTTTCTTATTACATGAATAAAAATATATATATTTATTTAGGGTGATCCCACAAAGCTGGTTTACAATTTCTCAGAGATTCTAATTTTTTCTGAAATCACATATTTTTAGAAAATATAATGATTTAAGCCTTAAAAAGTTCCATTTAAAGCATTCCAATTGAAGATCATTTCATCAAACTACCTTAGATCGAATCCCCTTGGATAGAGCTCTACTAGTTTTAAACCATACCTAAAACAGAGTCTCCTTTACACCTATCAAAATGTTGATAAAAAATCACTTTTGATTTACCTTTTGGGGGATCAAATGAATTCATTTAATTTAATTTTTTGTAAGTATGTATTCCTTATTATAAGCTTCCCAAAAGGTATAATTTTAAATAAATTTAATTTTATTATTATATTTATTTTTATTTCTTGTGAATGTATTTTCATAAAAATCAAGCTCTTTGTTCTGCATGTGGAAAAATAGAATATTATTAAATTTTTTTTGAAAATATGAGTGCACCAGATATTGAAGTCTTTAATCCAAAAATAAAATTGAATTTCAATACATACAAAAAAAGTTAAGTGTTATATGGTCCACCTATGTCTAAATTATAATTGGTTTGACTTCAAAACTTCATTAAGAAAAAATATTTAATAAAACACTATCTAACCAAGTGGAAGCACTAGATATTAGAGTTACAAATCAAATGTAAATTTGAAAAATTAGAATTTTATCCTTCATGGAAAATTATGTATTATACGGTGAGCGTCACTCCTTAAAAAATGTTGTTTTTTGAAAAAAAACTAGTTTTTGAGGGAGATGGAAAAAGAGGTGCAATCTGATTCCAAAAAAATTGAAAAAAATATATTTAGAATCTACAGACAAAATTTCACAAAACTCTAGTTTGCATCATCTTCAAATTCCTCACGGTTTAGCCGCTATAGGTGCTCGAAAGTGAAGATTTAGTTAGAAAAATTATTTCAGTGTCTAGTTTGGCCAAAAATTTGAAACCACTATTGTGGGATCACCCTTTATTTACTTTAGTTATAGGATACACTGATAGGGATCAATATCCTCTATTTTCAATCTCTCCTAAAAATCTTTGTTATTTTATTCTTCTCTATCTTATCTCCTTCCACATGTATCTAAATCTCTTTTTTTAACTCTTTACCTCACACATGAACTATACACCTACTATACATGGTTATCTCTACTTTTATATACTTAATCTAAAAATAGTCCTTATAATACTCCAAGTTGCATGGTGAGGGTGACATGCATCACTAGAGGTGGTAGTACAGTTTAAGTGATGTAGGCACATCTAGACGCATGGGTGATCTTGCACACCAAAAAAAATGTGTTGTCTTTAATTTCTCATTTTTGGTTGTGCATTTTATTTGTTATCCTTTAGGAATGATTTAAGAGCACTTTTCACACATTTCCAACATATTTAAAATCAAATTATTATATCTATTGGATAGGTGGCACCAAATGCTTTATTTTTTATGTATTTAGTCTAGCTCATAAATTGGATTTTTCTTCACCAAATTGGAGGAAAATTTCCCACACCCAAGATGGAGGAGGCCTCTTTTGGCATCTTTTAATTCTTCTTAATTTTGAATTTTGTATTAAATAATCAAACATGAGGAATCTAGATGCCTAGAGGTGGGAAAGTGGAGTGGAATGGTGGGAGTCTATTTTAGAAAATAATTTAAAGTTGTTTCCAGGTAATGAGTGAGGAGTTATAGGAGAATATGGGACACCAAAGAGAGGATGGAATTTTTTTGAAAATATAGAAATAATGAAAGGAAAAAAAAGCTATGTTGTGAAGGCTAACATTGTTGTAGGTCCCCAAGCATTCAAGAAAATATATCAAGAACATTCCAAGAAATTGAAGAGATGTGTATGACTTTGGCCCTTCAAGGAAGTCATTGAAGGGTTGTGAGTTGCAACATTTTGTTTAATCATCATTTCCTTCCTTTCCATTAAGGTTTTATCATTGAAATTTTACCATTGTGGAAATGGAAACACTTACACAGGGTTTAACTAAGGTAAGACCCTATATGGCACAACATTTTCCCTCTTTTTGAATGTTCAGGTTATAGGTTTGAAGAGGATTGAATAAATTTTGAAGAACCATTTTGCATTATTGCATTTTTTGTCATCAACCTTGTCAAGAGATGAAAACTCACATAGAAAGTTTATTTATGACATTCCAATAGTGGGACAAGAATAATATAGAAGCTTAGATCTAACACTAGAGGGCCTCAAAAATTGAGTAGGACTCCCTTATAATGACTCAGTCGCAGTTGGGTGACATACTCCCTATAGGCACAAGAAAACTAATTTTTTTGGGTAGGTACACTGTCATCTATAGCTTCCAGATTTGTCAAAACTTGACTATTTATATTTATCAATTATTGAGATCTTCTATTTTTCATAGTAGGGCATATAGGATCATTAGATTAATCATTTAAAATCATTCCCAAATCATTTGTAAGACTTAGAAAATATGTATATCCAAGTCTAATTGACTCATCTTTGAGGTTGAAAGTCAATCTATGCACCTTGTTGATTTACATCTTAATGAAACATTACAAATAATAAAATACACACTAGGCCTTGAGTATTAAACTTAGGGTTTACCACATTTTTATGTTTCAATTGTAAATCTTATTAAAATCAAGATTTAAACTTTTCTAAAATATAGCTACTAGAAGCTAATGAAATCTAATTCATATTGCAGTATCTAGGGAAGATTTATTCCCTATCACCCACTTGTTCTCACACAATAGTCTTAAGTAAAACCATATCATATTAAAAAATAAATAAAAATAAAACATAAAAGGGGAGTTTATGGAGAGGCAACACCTTCTTTGGGAAGTTATCATCCTCCAAAAGGGGCTCATGGTCTCCCTTATAGGCTACAGCCTATAAGGGGGCCACAACCCCTTACCTGCCCTAAGTAACACTTCAACCTTTCTCAAGTCGCATGCCTTTGTACTCTCTTTTTAATTAAATTTTTATTTCATTTTATATACTTGTAAATATTTTAACATTTATTATATTTATTCTTTTATAATTTATAGTATAACTATATATACTATACATAAAATTTATAATAAATATATACATATTATATGATATATTATATTTGATATCGAAATAAAATATAAAATATGTATACTATATATATTTAACATATAATATATATCACACATATATACTTAAATAAAGTATATGTTTAATTGAAAAGTCTTTCTCTTCTCTTTTTTTTTTTGCAATATATATATATATATAACTCTCAATTATATATTTTATCAAATACATTTTAAAAAGGACATGAATTACATATATTTTCTTTATTTTTACAAAATAATATATCTTATTAATTCTAGTTTTACTCATCCACTCAACTCCCATCCACTTTACTATACTCAAAATTTCTTCTATTGTATCCCAAATAAATACCTTTCTCTCTTTAAAAAAAGGGAAGATGAAACATATATATTTGGGCTTCTTTAATTTTCAAAGTAATATTTTCATTTTTCCATGATAGAACTTGGAAAGATTGCAACTACATGTTTAATAAAAAAATTTAATTGCAAGGTTAATATTTCGTCCTTTCTTTACAATAGATTCTTTAAAAACAAATTCCTCCAAGGAGCCAATGGATCCAATATTTCCCTCAATAATATTATAAGTTAAGTATTGTAATGTAAACAATTTTGGTGTAGACATGGTAGGAGGGCTCCAGCAAGAACAGTCTGGACCGTGTAACAATGAGTCAACACAACAAAAATAACAAAGAAAATGGATATGCGAGCATGAATCTTCATTAATTTAGAATTCTTACATGCAACACTGGACACAAGGGAAAATTACAAAGGCTCACATGCCTTGCCACAAGGGCTTCAACAATGGAACTGGCCAATAGGCCTTATTACATGCCCCTGAAGGGTTTGGTGCGAAAATATATCAAATCTTATTCTTATCCTAAAACTACTGAACTAAATGATGATTTCTAAATGATTATAATGGTTATAAATATAATCCTCAAGCTCCAAAATAGACCAGCATTGGCCATAAGGGTTGATACTTCACTCAATGATCAAATATGAATGTTGGCCTCAAGATATGAAGAATTAGCTGCACACAAAATGAATTATCTTATGGATCTTCAAGATAGGTTCCAATGAACCCAAGATGCTCTAGTGGTATTCTATTTAGGTACGTGACAATAATTTAGGACTAGGTTGGCTCCAAGTACTTTGGCTGGTAACATAGGGAAATTATGAGAGCAATAACTTTCAAAAGACAATAGCAAATGATCTAAAATTTGTATATGTAGTAGATGTCAATGTGTAGATTCTATATCCTACTCCATGAGATCAGAAACAAAGATGTGGTAAAGTGGGAAATGAACTACTAAAACTACTACTAAATTCAATGCAATAAAATAACTTTTCTTTCTTGATACAAGATTGCTTTCCAACTGTGGATGCTCCTGCATTAGACACCCGAGGTTGGAAGAAAAGTGAGTCCCTCACTTTCCAAGGATAAGAGGAAAACCAAGATGGTCTACCTTAGCATAAGAAATCCATGATGAATCCTCCACTGGTCTTCCTTTCCACTTCACAAGATGTTCTTTGTGCTACATGTTCCTAGTGCTTCATCGGGTTCTAGTGCATCCAAAATCTACTCAATCTCCTTTGGTTCTTTGATGTCGTAACTACTTCTTCAAATCTACTTCATCACTAATTCCACTTGATTCTCATTTATGAAAACCTGCATGTCTGCCAAGGGTATGTGTAGGGATCATGATGGGCCGCAAGTGGCGAGCATGGATGGGTAAGTGTGCAGGGTATGTGGCTGACAACTTTTTTTTCACCCAAAATTGATGAAACGAAAAAGGGTTTTTTAAAGATATTCTCAGCTTTCCACCAGTATAAATTATTCTTTACTTTGAATTTAATAAATAATTATTATTCATTTTCTATTTGAATTACGACTAAAGTCCTGATTGATAGCCTGATTGAAAACATCTATAGCTTTAAACTGTATCACATTTTGAATATGAAACATGTGTCACATTTTATGTTTCATATACTATAGATTAAAAAAAAAAAAAAAAAATTATTAATTTCATGAATTTTTGACTGCTAAGGCCAATGACATACGAAGCTTTTATATTTTTAAAAATTTTAATAAAAATTCATGATTAATTATTTACTAGGAAAAAAATTATAAAAAATATGCATCACATTTGGACATGATTCCTCTACTTATATCTAAAAATATTATAAAAATATTATCATTTTATTGTAGGTTAGGGTGGCTCTATTGCATTAATTCCATTTTATTTTTCCCTGGAAATTGAAGTAATCAAGGTAATTGAAATTTCCAAATTTTCACCAAATAGATTTTTATTTTTTAAATAAACCTAGTAGTTTAGAAACTAAATTCAATTTTCTATAGATTCTATTCTTACATATTTTTGAAATAATATCGATAACTTATTCAAATATTTACATCAAGTTGCCTAACTCTGATTTTTCTAAATTTTTTGCCACTTAAGGGCCTGTTTTTTCCATGATGATCCTGCACATACCGACAACATTGAAAATAGATGATATACCTAATGTCTCTATTAAATCCACTTCATATGCATTTCTATAATCAAACTTCTTTAGAATCTTACATGGTCCAAACTTCCTCATGTTTAGCTTGTTGCATGTGCCAGCTATAATTCTCTACTTCCTCAAATATAACATCACTTCATCTCCAACAAAAAATTCCTTATGTCTTCGGTGTTCATATGCCTTCTCCTTATACTAACTGTTCATGTCTTCCAAATGCTTTTGGACCTAATTATGTAATGTCTCCATGAAATCTACCAACTCTTCTACCTTTGCACTCCTTTTGTTCTCCATACTAATGTTTCTTAACTCTGCAACTCCTCTAGGACTTCCTCTAGTAACAATTTGAAATGGTGTCTTCCCTATACTCTAGTTCACAAAATTATTATATGTGAACTCTACCTATGGTAAAACTATGTCCCAACTTCTTGTTTTATCCCCAACCAAACATCTCAGCAAATTACTCATATTTCTATCCACTACCTCTATTTTTTTATCTGTTTGTGGGTGATGTGCTGAACTAAATTTCAAATCTATCTTCATCTTCTTCCACAATGTCCTCCAAAAGTATCCAATGAATTTGGTGTCTCTATCTAAAACAATGGTCTTAGGTAATCCATGCAATCTCACAATTTTCTTAGAAAATAAATTAGCAACATGCACATCATTAGTCTTCTTACAAGGAATAAAGTGTGCCATTTTGGAAAAAAATTCCACTACTACCATGATAGAATCATACTCTCTCCGTGTTCTTGGCAATCCTAAAATGAAATCCATGATCAAATCTTCCCAAGGTCTCTTCAGTATTGTCAAAGGTTTGTACAATCCAATGTTTTGACTACTCCCTTTTGCAACTTGATAAATTTTACAACTTTGAACATACTTACTTACATCCTTATATATCTATGGCCAAAAAAAATGCTCACTCACCAAAGCTACTATCTTACCCGCTCTAAAATATCCTGATAATCTTCCACTATGCTTCTCCTTAGTCAAATTCTCCATCATTGAATTCCTCGATATACACAACTGATTTCCTTTCAATAACATATCTTCTTGAATTAAATAGTCCAACCATTGGATTCAGTCTGTCACTAATAGTTCCTTACATGCTTTCCAGGCTTCACCAAAATCTACATCTTCTTCATACATATGCTTCAACTCCTCAAATAAAAATACTTCCACTCTCATCTCTATCAACAAATTACTTCTTTTGTTCAATGCATCTACAACTTTATTTGACTTGCCACTCCTATGTTTCAACACAAATGTGTAACTCTACAAGAATTCAACCCATCTCATATGTTTGATTCAACTTCCCTTGATTGTTCAAATATTACAATGCTTGATGATCTATGTACAACACAAACTCCTTAGGAAACAAGCAATGTCTCCATTTCTTCAAAGATTTAATTATGGCATAAAATTCCAAATCATAAACTTAGTATCTTCTTTTGGCATTGTTCAAATTTTCACTAAAATAAGCTACAGGTCTTCCTTCTTGAATTAACACTACTCCAATAGCATTTCCACTTGCATCACAGTTAACTTGAAATACTTTTTCAAAATCCAATAATTCTAACACTAGTTTTTCTATCACCTTTTGCTTCAATAATTCAAAACTCTTTTGTGCTCTGGATGTCCACTCAAAATATTTCATGTCTCCTCTCATTATCTCTATCATAGGGTTACAAACACTACTAAAACTTCTAATAAACTTTTGGTAGAAACTTGCTAGTCCTTGGAGTGATCTTACTTCTCCAATATTTATTGGTGTAGGCCAATCTAAAATTTCTTTCTTTCTATGGATCTTCATCTTCAATCCTTCAACAAAAATAACAAATCCCAAATATATCAACTTTTTCTTCATGAAACTATACTTCTTGATATTAATCAACAACTCCTCTTCTCTCAACCTCTGCAATACTTGATGGATGTGCAACCAATTCTCTTCCCTAGTCTTATTAAAAATCATAATATCATCCAAGTAAACAATGACAAACTTACCCAAAAATTTCTTTAATACCTTGTTCATCAATCTCATGAAAGTGCTTGGTGCATTGTCAATCCAAAAGGCATAACTAGCCACTCATGTAATCCTTCATTTGTCTTAAATTTAGTCTCCCATTCATCTCCTTCTTTGATTCTGATTTGATGGTATCTACTCATGAGATCAATCTTTGTAAAATACTTCAGTCCACTCAAACAGTCTGTAATTTCATCCATCCTTTGCAATGGGAATCTATAATTAACAGTTATCCTATTAATTTCTCTTGAATCTATACACATTTTCCACTCTTCATCATTCTTAGGTGCAAGTACAATAGGTACCACACATGGGATTAAACTTTCTCTGATCAATCCTTTCCTCAATAATTCTTGAATCTGTTGGTTTAACTCTACATTCTTTGTTGGTGTCTTATATGTATGTTTTATTTAGAAAACTCAGTCCTAGTATTAGATTTATCTAATTATTTTTAATCTGGACCTCTGGTAAACCGTCTGGTACATTGTTTGAAATGATGTCCTTATACTCATTTAGTATTTCTACAACTTCTTCACTCTCTCCAGTGGGGTTCTCTATCTTTGTACCATTTTTTTTCTTTGGAATCAATGCAAAATGCATGTTATCTTGCCTCAATCCATCAAGAAATTTCCTTCCATCCACCAAACATAGTCTGGTAGTACCACAAAATTTAGTCTTCTCTTCCTCCAAAGGTATCAACTTGATTCTTCTCCCATTTGATGTTATAGTATAAGTATTCCTTCTTCCATCATGAATTGTTTTCTTATCATATTTCTATGGTCTTCTAACAGTAAATTACATGCATCCATATGCATAATATCACACAATACTTCATCCCTATATGATCTGGTATGAAATTTCACCAATATCTTATGATCATCTTCAATCCATGCTATTCTATAAGGGTTTGGATGTTTTGATATCTTCAAATTCAATTTGGTCACCATCTCCTTTGAAACTAGATTATCAATGATAACTTTACATACCTTTCCTTTGGACTTACATTTGGTTCTAAATAGACTTTTTGTTTGTGGTGGTTCTTCAGTCACTTCTTCATGCATCAGATCTCTTCTCATTTGCAATGATTCACCTTTCTCTATTTTTCCACATGAATTAGGGGATCCAACATGTTCTTCTTCCACATATGTTGTTCTCCTGGTACATGCTCAAGATTCTTTCCATTACTTCCTTGATGACACTCAAACACTCTATTTCCTTCACCTCCACACTTGAAACAACTTCCTATGAATGGTCTTCTCTTAGATCTCCCTTCATCCCTCTGGTATCCTTTGTTACATTAAGAATGATGACCTCCTCTGTTACTGGGGTAGAAATTTGGATCTTCTCTTCCTCGGTGGTATGATTTAGCATCCTTTTCTTCACTATGGTAGGGTTTTGAATCTTTGTTCTACTCCACATAGGGTCTTCTTTCTTTGGACTTGGATCCACTCTTCTAAAATAAATTCCTCTTGCACTTCTTTACCTTTGTTCAAATTTCTTGTTTATCTTCTCTTCTAATTTTAATGCAATCTGGTATGCTTCTTCTAAAAATGTCATCTTAACCAAGCTATGTTCTTCTTGAATATTTTTTATCAGTCCATTGATATATCTTGTAATCTTTTCTTTTCTTGCTTCATTGTGACCAGTTCTAATTATCATCTTGTAGAATTCTTCAGTATACTCTTTCATAATATTTCTTTTTGTCTTAGGTTTTACAATCTCTTCAATAATTCCAATTCATAGTCAGCTGGTATAAATTGATTCTTCAATTTTGTCACCATTCTATCCCATTTGATTATTTTTTATTTTCCTCTTCTATTTCAGTCCAATTGAACTTCTTTCCACCATAATACAACATGTCCTTTCAACTTTTTTTTTCAAATCTAACTCTTCAAATCTTCAATTTCTTCATATTCGAAGTATTCTTCAATCTCATTTATCCAATCAATCAATTCTTCAAGATTCAAATTTCTCATGTAATTTTAAATTTTAACTGTAGGTCTCTTGCCAATTTTTGAAATCACTTTCAACATTTTTACTTGATCTAATTATTGTTCTTCATCATCTAGGGTTTCTACAATTTGATTTGCATGTTCTACTTCATCATCACTTTTATCATTTTTCCTAGGGTTTAGGCATCTCCTTTGATCTTCTTCAACTGTTTCTACCCTAACTTGTATCTCGTGCATCATCTCCAACATATCATCCATTCTTCTAGAAACATTCTCCATAGCATGTTCTCTCGTTGGTGACATCTTTCCCCTCGAATTGGTGTAACTACCTAAATTTAGCAATCCATCTTCAAGGGATTCAATTGCCTCACAATCGGTGATCACTTGAAAAAAATGTAGTTTTCCTCAGGTTAGGGATTTATTGACCTCAAGGAATGCCTTTAGGAATCAAATCTCTCTCTGATACCACCTGGTGCAATCATGATAGGAAGGTTTTAGTAGGAACACTCTGGATCATGCAATAATGAGTCAACATAGGAGAAATAACACATAAAATGGATATGCGAACTTGAATCTTCATTAATATAGAATTCTTACATGCAACATTGGCCATAAGGATGAATTATAAAGGAACACAAGACTTGGCACAAGGGCTTCAAAAATGGAACTGGCCAACATGCCTTATGACATGCCCCCGAAGGGTTTTGTATGAAAATATATCAAATTTGAATCTTATCCCAAAACTACTAAACTAAATAATGATTCCTAAATGGTTAGAATGCTTATAAATATGCTCCTCATGCTCCAAAATAGATCTACATTGGCCAAAAGGGTTGATAACACACTGAATGATCAAATATGAAAGTTGGCCTTAAGATATGAAGAAATAGCTCCACACGAAATGAATTATCTTGTGAATTTTCAAGATAGGTCCCAATGAACCCATGATGTTGTAATGATATTCCATTTAGGTCCACAATAATAATTTAGGACTAGGTCGGCTCCAAGTGCTCTAGCTAGTAACATAGTGAAATTCTAAGAGTGATAAATTTCAATAGACAACTGCAAATGATATGAAATTCGGATATGCAGTAGATGCCAATGTGTAAATATTATATCCGGCTTTGCAAGGAGAGAAACAATGATGTGATAAAATGGGAAATGAACTACTAAAACTGCTACTGAATACAATGCAAGAAAAGAACTACTTTTGGTCGATCTAGAGGATTACTTTACAACTAGTGATGCTCCTACATCAAATTTTGAAAGAAATTTCTCTATTGTATCTTTAAGAATATAAATATGAGATTTTAGAAGAGCATATCAATGGACATAAATTTCTTTCCACCCTACCATAAAGCCTCATAGAGCTCTAGCCATTCCTAGAGAAAGAAGGAACCATAATATACCCAATATTCTTATGTGAATATAATATTTATAAACCCTAAGTCAACCCATTCCAAAACTAGGAATAATAATGTATTTTCACATCCCATATTTCCTTCACATTTCTTCACATTTCCTAGTCACTACATGAACTCTTTCAACATTCAAGCATGATATACAATATTTAACTAGCACATGAAAAGAAAGGTGAATGGAAAAATTATCTCTCTACATGAGGTTGTAGGGATAAAATTTATCTTCATTCTAAGCCAAGCCATGAGATCCCACTCCACAATGAAATATATCCTTTCTCTTTGTACATACTCCCTTCTCAACTCAAATCCAAAATGAAAAATAATGAAGGAAAGAATCCCCAAATTCTTTATCACATGAAAATATAAAGGAGTTCAATTGTGAGTCCCTTGAATGAGGGAGTGACACTTTTCAATCTCTCATTCATTTCTTAAGCACATATCCCCACAAGTGCTCACACATTTGTGATAATTTTTGGGAGATGAGGAATGTAATATGGCACTCTACCCAACATCTCTTATAAAGTGGCTTAACACATGTGAAAGACTTGATTCTCTTCCCAAGTTCATTAATGAACTTTGGGAGCATATGGGAGAGTGAAAAGTCACTTTTCCTAGTTCCTAATGTCTCAGACTCGCCACCTTCATTAATGTAGACCTTTTAAGGGTCAACTCAAGACCTAAGGACAATTTCACATGTTGAAGGAGTCCCCTTCCATAGGTATAGACCGTAGGGGTCTATTTTTGCACTAAGATCTATAAAATTGACCAAACAACGCCTTTTGAAAACAAAAATAGAGATAAACCCGAAATTCAAGACTTAATCAAGGATTCCCAAACCCTAATCCCACTTACACCTTTAATCACATGAATTTACAAATTAAAACTTCACAAATCATACTTACACATAACTCACAAATATTAGACCCATAAACATAATTCCACTTTAACCCAAAACCCTAATTAATTTTAGGTCATAGGGTTGGAATTAAAACTTTAGAATGAGTATTTAATAATTTGGGTCTAGATGGTTCTCCCTTTTTACCCCTTAGCACTTATCTCATATGTATTTTTCCAAATACATGTCTGGTTATAAATCATAACAATAACCTATTCAAAATATCAATAAGATCAAATTTGATGGTTAGTTGATAAATAAATGTATATATAAATTTTTTTTCTTTATGCACCTGATAGGAATTTGAACATGCCTTTAATAATAATGAAATATTAACCTCAGCTAAATTATTTAACTGCACTATTTAACTTAATTTTTAACACTCTTTCATCTAATAAAATTCACTATGCAACTTGACATCTAATGCATACAATTTACCTTATTAGCCCACATTAGGTATACTTGTAATTTTTTAGAGTTGTTATGATTTTCCTTCAGTGATGCTACACCAATAATATTCTTTGGCGTTTCTTTGTGATCTTCAAGTGTCTTCTTTTCTTCCCAAATATTATCCTTTTCAAAGTGACATGAAACACATTATCCAATAATCTAAACTAATGTTAGATACAAACCATTACTTAGCTCATATCAATTTAATTTATTCTTCAAAAGATTCTTGTAGAAAATCTCTATCTCAAATTCTCACATAGATTTCTAATTGGTTGGCCAATTCACATGTAATAAAGCATATTTACCACCATAATCATTTGAACTAGGTCATGGAATAATTAAAACAGTAAGCATGCATTTGGTTATAATTTTGATGGTCTCTAATACCTTTAGCTTGAATATATATGACTTTATTAATTACATGTACACTCATTTTAATATTATGCTCTAAGAGAATAATAAGGATTAACTCGTACTAACCAAGTTAATGATTATTAGGCTATTTCATACTTAAACAATGTTGATAAAGTTGTCAAATTATTCACCAAACTAGCATAATTGAACTTGTCAAGGAGTCAAAAAAGTTATAGAAAAGGTCGGGCCCTAGAAACATAGCTCAAGTTTCATTCCCATTAGAAAACAAGGCATTAAATAAAATTCATTTAAAAAAACCATGGGAGATATCTTTCATATGATTGACCACTAAGAGAGTCAAGAGTGAGGAGTGATTTTTATCATCTATGCTACACCAAGCCACAATGGATGTCTCCAAGAATAATATCCTCAATATTCCCATGTTTAACTCACATCCAAACCAAATGTAGGCTCCTCATCTATCTACTAAAACCTAATTAAGGAGTAACTTACTAAACAAACAATCTCCAAGAACAATAGATCTCAAATAGGTGCACATAAAATCATCTCCTACTGACTAAACTCCAATGCAACACTGTAATAAAAAAAATATCACAAGAAAAATAATCAAACCACTCATCATGATAAGATTATAGATAATCAACACAAAGTATCAGACTTTAGAATTATAAACTAACTATGATGAAGTGATCTAAATTCTATCAAAAATAATATCATGTGTACCAAATGAAAAAATTTAATCCTAAAATAATCTATATAATTCAATATCTCTAAGATATAATCAACATTCTACCATAGCACAATAATATATGATGTAGGAGCATCCCTGGTTGTAAAGCAATCGTATATCAACCAAAAATAGTTATTTTCTTCCATTGCATTTAGTAGAAATTTTTAGTAGTTCATTCTAAATTTTACCACATCATTGTTTCTTAGCTCACAAAGTAGGATATAGCATCTCCACATAAAGATCTACTACATATATAGGTTTCACATGTTTTTCATTTTTCTACTGAAAGTTATCACTCTCAAAATTTCACTCTATTACTAATCAGAGCATTTGGGGTTGACCTACTCCATATTTCTTAGTGTGGACCTACTCTAGATAATGTGGAGCTTAATGGAACATCATGCAAGCATATTGGCTTCATTGGGACCTATCCCAAAGATTCACAAGTTAATTCATTTCGTGTGGAACTAATTCTTCATATCTTGAGGCTGACATTGATATTTGATCACCCATCGAGTTATTGAACCTTGTGGCTGATGTAGACCTATATTAGAGCTTGAGAAGCATATTTATAAGCATTGTAATCATTGTAGATCAATCAATTTTAGATCAATAGTTTTAGGATAAGATTCAGATTCATTATATTTTGCACAAACCCTTCGGGGACATGTAATAAAGCTTGTTGTCCAGTTGTATTGTTGAAGCCCTTGTGGTTGGCCTATGAGCCCTTGTAATTTTCCCTTATGGCCAATTTTTCATGTAAGCATTCCATATTAATGAAGATTCATGTTCGTATATTAGTTTGTTGTGTTTTTTCCACTATGTTAACTCATTGTTGCATGATTCAAACTATTCCTTCTGGGACCCCCGTACTGTGACTGTACCAAGTGGTATTAGAGAAATTTTTTATTCCTGAAGGCATTCCTTGAGGTGAACAGATCACAAAATTGAGGTAGACTACATTTTTTTTTAACTGATCACCAATTTTGAGGAAATTAAAACCCTTGTAGTTAGATCACTGAATTGAGATAGTTGCAATGATTCGAGGGGAGATATGCTTCCAAGGAGAGCACCTACTATGGTGAATGTTACTAGAAGAATGGATGAAATGTTGGAAATTATGCGCGAGATGTGAGTTAGGTTAGATGTTGTTGAGGAAGATTGAAGGTGAGGCCTAAACCCTAGGAAAATGATGAAAGTGATGATGAAGTAGAACATGCAAATCAAATTGTAGAAACCCTAGATGATGATAAAGAAGAATCTAATCAAGTCAAGATGTTGAAAGCAATTTCAAAAGTTTGTAAGTGACCTAGAGTTGAAATTCAAAATTATGTGAGAAATTTAAATCCTAAAGAATTGATTGATTGGATAAATGAAATGGGAGAATACTTTGAATATTAAGAAATTGAAGATCTAGAAAGAGTTAGATTTGCAAAAACAAAGTTGAAAGGACATGCCAAGGTATGTGCAGGATCATCATGGAAAAAATAGGCCCTTAAGTGGCAAAAAAATTAGAAAAATCAGAGTTAGACAACTTGACGTAAAAATTTGAATAAGTTATCTATATTATTTAAAAATATGTAAGAATAGAATCTATAGAAAATTGAATGTAGTTTCTAAACTACTAGGTTTCTTTAAAAAAAAATTCTATTTGGTGAAAATTTCAAATTTCAATCTTGGTACTTAAATTTTAGGGAGAAAAGTAAAGTAAGGTGTCTGTCTGACCACCCTAACCACAATAAAATGATAATATTTTTTAATAATATTTTAGGTATAAGTAGAGGACTCATGCCCCGATGTGATGCATATTTTTTTGTAATTTTTTTCCAAGTAAATAATTAATTATGAATTTTTTATTACAAATTTTTTAAAAATATAAAAACTCGTATGTCTGACCACTTTAACTTGGTCAAAACTTCATAAAATTCTTTTTTTTTTTAATCTTATAGTATGCAAAGCATAGAATGTGACACATGTTTTGGATTCAAAAAATGTGATACCGTTTGAAAGCTATATATGTTTTTCAATCAGCCTATAAATCAGGACTTTAGTCATAATTTGAATAGAAAATGAATAATAATTACTTATTAAATTCAAAGTAAAACATAATTTATATTGGTGGAAAGCTGAGAATCTCCTTTAAAAACCCTTTTCGTTTCATCAATTTTGAGTAAAAAAAAAGTCATCAGCCACATACCCATCATATTGCCACTTTTTGGCCCATCATGATCCTTCACATACCCGCCACATTATGGTGGAAATAATTTCAATTAGTGATGAAATAGAAGAGGAAAAGAAAGAATCATCAAATGGGATAGAATGGTGGAAATTTTGAAGAATCAATTCATACTAGTTGATTATTCAAATTGGAAATTTTGAAAAGATTGTAGAGTTTGAGAAAAAAGGAAAGATATATGAAGGAGTATATTGAATAATTCTACAAGATGATAATCAGAACCATTTATAGTGAAACAAGAAAATAAAGGTGGCAAGATACATCAATGGATTGAGAAAAAACATTCAAGAAGAGTTGAGCTGGTGAAGATGGAATCTTTTGAATAAGAATATTAGTTTTGCATTAAGGTTGAAGAGAAGCTAAACATTGAGAAGTTTGAAAAAAGACAAAGAAGTGCAAGAGGAAGATTTTAGAAGAGTGGACCCTAGTCTAGAGAAAGAAGACCATATGTGGAGAAGAACAAAGATACAAAACCCTACCGGAGTGAAGAAAAGGATGCTAGATCATATCAAAGAGGAAGAGAAGATAAATTTTTTTACCACAGTAATAAAGGAGGTGATAATTCTTACCACAATAATAGAGGAGGTCATAATTCTTACCAAAATGATGGATTACAGAGAAATGAAGGAAGATCTGAGAAAATATCATTTAGAGGAACTTGTTTCAAGTGTTGATTTGAAAGACATAGAGCATTCGAGTGTCATCAAGGAAGTACCAGAAAGAAAATTGAGCATATTAGAAGAGTATCTTATGTGGATGAAGAACATGTTGGATCCCCTAATTTAGTAGGAAAACTCGAGAAAGGTGAGTCATTGGTAATGAGAAGAGCTTTAATGCATAAAGAAGAAAATGAAGAACCACCATAGAGGAAAAGTTTAAATTCAGAACCAAATATAAGTTTAGAGGAAAGATATGTAAAGTTATCATTGATAGTGATAGTATTGATAATCTAGTTTCAAGAGTGATCCCACAATATTGGTTTACACTTTTTGGCCAAACTTGACATTCAAATGCATTGATGAGCTTAAAATATGCTCATAATTTGGATGTTATGATAAACTTTTAATGTCTTTACTTTTGTTATTTCATGGCTGTTTAAACTTTGTTGAAACCTTCTATGGGGATATCCTGTAGCATAATACTTTCATATTCCTGTAGCTCATTGTGTTGACTTGATTGCATTTATTCCTCGTTGACTCCCTAAAATGGCTGGTATATCGTATACAGTTTCTGAATGATGAAGTAGATTTAAAATGTATGATTAATGAATAGATAGCGTGTATGTGCCATACGCCTTTTCTTTCGCATCTGTTACCTTTTGTTTCGCAGGATGTTGAAGAATGATCGAGTCAAGCGCAGCTGATCTCAACCTTGCAGTAAAGTCCATTTCCTGCACGACTTCGAGGAAGCTCTGGCGGAGACTCTTTGACCGAAACTATGGGAAAGAATTTTAATGACAGTCAATCTGGAAAAAGTGGAGCACTAGATTTTCTCCAAATTGGGTTGAACGCATAAATTCATTATGAAGTATGTTCCTTGATTCGGGGATATACTTTACTTCCACGACTTTCTTTGATAGGGTTAGTTAGTTAGTTGCTCCCCTGTTTTATAAATAAAGTTCTCCTGCGTGAGGGATATGGAGAGGAGAGGATAGTTAGAATGAGTAAGAAATGATAGTTAGTAAGTTGGAAGCATAGTAATAGTAGATATCATGTAAGAGTCAGTATGATAATGAGAAACAAAATTTGTATGATCAAAGACAGAGTTTGTTGTTAGTTTCCACATCAACAAAGCAATGTATACCATTCTGTTTTCATGAATAAAGTTTGATGAAGTTCTGAGTTTAGCATCTGTGTAACCAGTAGATGCTTGCTAAGGGGGCCCACTTAGTAAGTATCTGTAGTTAGTTAGTTAGTTGTTATTTTTTGTTGATCTTCAGTTAGCTTTCATCTTTGAAGTTTTCATACAAACTCAGTCTTATAGTGCTCCTGCAGCATAGAGAGTCCATCCCTGTGACTGTTCCTGCAGCATAAGGCTAGTTCAAAGTTTGTGTTTCAGTCATAGTTGTTATGATTCCTATCATAGTTGAGTTAAAGAATTTTGCATTACCGTTCTGTGGCTTAGATAGAATTTCTTTCTAGTATTATTTCTGCTAAGATTTGACTGAAACTAGTTCCTAGTGCATATATTTTTCTGTGCCATTTAAAGTCTACATCCCCTGGTTTGACAAGTAAAATGGACGTTTATAGAAAGATATAAGTCACCTGTTGGAATGTCCAATTCTGAGGAAAGGTTTTACTGTGATTTTCATATCCTTTTGTGGGCGCGAGCCATTTTTGGCGCCATTTCTAGGGATGGCGTCTAGCTAGGAGTCTGTTAAAAGTCATTTTCAGCATTAGTTTAGTCTGTTAGTCAAAAAAATTCAAAATCTTTCAAGCCACTACTCACCGTATTGCATGCATAGAAGAAGAAGAGACGCACTGGGAAGGTTTCTCCCTGAAAATTTGTTTATTGAACTACCATTCGACCCAGCTGATAATGAACCTGAGGAAAATCCATTCGCTCTATTATTCCAACACCAGACATGGCAAATAATCCACCTAATAATCCACGTCCTGCATTTGAGTTTCCCATTGTTCCCCAACAAGATACCAAAAATGTCAAAAAAATTCCCTCTTCCTTGCTTCCAAATTTTTATGGCTTGGTTACGGAGGATCCAGAAACTTTTCTGTTTGAATTTGATGTCCTTTGTCGCAGTTATGACTACAACACAGATGCTTATAAACTGAAGTTATTTCCTTCCACCTTGAAGGAAGGAGCTCTCAAGTGGTTCATGAGTCTAGGAAGAGGTGCTGTAGATAGTTGGGCCACCATGCAAACGAAATTCCTTGAAAAGTATAAGGAATATTGTAAGAGTGCCAGCAAAGGTGATGACATATTCTGAATTCAGCAGAAGGAGGATGAAAGTCTGGAAGATTATATTTCTAGGTTTCTGTTTTCACTAAAAAGGAACTCAAACCATACTCTCAATGAGGACTCTCAGAAACTACTCTTTCTAAAGGGAATCAGTGATACCTGTATTGATGCCCTGGACCTGATGGGAGGAGGTGATATAACCCAACTGCCTTGGGATGATATAAAGAAAATATGTCTTAACTACTCTCGAGCAATAGTTAAGAAAGGTCGAGGTCATCATGCTACAGTGGGGAAGTCTTCTTCTAGTGGAGTTTCCTGGACGGAGATAACAAATTTGCTATCTGATTTCAAGCAGGACATCATTAATAATATGGCTACACAACTGGACACTATGCAAGCTCGGAAGAAACATGCAGAGGCTGAGGTAGTTTTGGCTGAGTTCTGTCCATACTGTAGATAGAAGAAGCATGATTGTAGATGCAAGATGGTGGCTAATTTGGAAGCTAAGCAACTGCCTACTGACTTCAAACCAGTAGAAGGTGATGATGATCAAGTGTTCTTTGTTGCGCAAAGGAGACCATGGGCCCAAAGACAAGGTATGCCTTAAGATCCTTTAACTTTTGGTCATCCTTATTCTGGCTATAATAACCAATGGCAGTCATCATCAATATTTCCTATAGCAACTAGATTCTGAGAGTTCATTGCCTAAACTTCCAAAAAAAATTCATAACTTGCTTCCACAAGAGGTACAAATATTACCTGTTGATTCTATGAGTAATCTCACTAAGCAGATAGAATTGTCTCCAGATCATTGTTTGAATGTTAATAGCAAGTTGTCACAGTCTCAAGAGGCTGACTTATTAAAAATACTACAAGAATAGCATAAAGCTTTTGCATGGGAATATGGGGACATGCAAGGAATAGATCCTTGAGTTTGTACTCATAGAATATATATTAAAGAAGATTGTTCACCAGTTAGATAACCTTAAAGAAGAGTAAATCCAGCACTTAGAGAAATAGTGAAAAATGAAATTCAAAAGTTGCTTGATGCTGGTTTTATTTACCCAATTTCTAATAGCCAATGGGTTTCTCCATTAGTCATTGTCCCCAAGAAAGGAGGAAAATGGAGAGTGTGTGTGGATTACAGAGAGTTGAACAGTGCCACTAAAAAAGATCACTTTCCACTACCTTTTGTAGACCAAGTACTAGACTCACTGTCTGGCAATAGATATTTTTCCTTTTTGGATGGTTATAGTGGGTACAATCAGATAAAAATAGCCCCTGAAGATCAAGATAAGACCACATTTACCTGTCCATGGGAAACATTTTCTTATTCAGTCTTGCCTTTTGGTCTATGCAATGCACCAGCAACATTTCAGAGAGCAGTAATTAGTATCTTTGCTGATATATCTCATGAATGTATGGAAATTTACATGGATGATTTCACTACCTATGGAGTCACATTTGAAGAAGCACTGATGAATTTAGAAAAGGTATTGAAAAGGTGCAGAGAGCAAAATTTATCTCTAAATAGTGAAAAGTGTTTTCTGATGATGGAAGAAGGTATTGTTTTAGGTCATCATATTTCAAAGAATGGAATTCAGGTTGACCCTGCTAAAATTGAAGTTATTATGAATTTACAAACTCCTGCAAAACAAAATGATGTCAGAAGTTTTCTTGGTCATGCAGGGTATTATAGAAGGTTTATAAAAGACTTCAGTAAAATTTCCAGCCCACTTTATGCCTTGTTAACAAAGGATTCCCAATTTGAGTGGACAGAGGCCTGTGAAAAATCCTTCCTAAAACTAAAGAACTTGCTTACTAAAGCCCCTGTTCTTCAAGGACCAAAATGGAATTTGCCTTTTCACATACATGCTGATGCATCTGATTTTGGTATAGGAGCATTTTTAAGTCAAAAAAAAAATTCAATTGAGCATGCTATCTACTTTATCAGCAAAAACCTTCAAGGTCCTGAGCTTTACTATACTGTTACAGAAAAGGAATTGCTTGCAGTAGTGTATGCTTTGAATAAATTTAGGCATTATGTCACAGATTATCAGATATTCGTTCATACTAACCATGCAACAATCAAGTACCTGATAAACAAACCTACCATTTCTGGTAGATTGGCACGATGGCTCCTGTTGTTACAAGAATTTGATATCACAACCATTGACAAACCAGGAAGAGCTAATGTTGTAGCTGACTTTTTATTAAGAATTCAATCAGCTATACCTGATGAATATGAAGTTATTGATGATAGGTTTTCTGATGAACACTTGTTCTCTATTGTTGCACAAACTCCATGGTATGCAGACATTGCCAATTATCTAGCAGCAAACAGAATACCAGCTCACTTTTCCCCAAAAGAAAAGAAGTTGTTGATAGAGAAAAGTTTTAACTTTTCCTGGATCGCAAATTTTCTGTTCTATACTGGACCTGATCAAGTAATGTGAAGATGTGTAAGAGAAGATGAGACTTATGATATCTTGCATGCTTGCCATGATGAACCATGTGGGGGGCATTTTGCAGCAAAAAGAATAGCAATGAAGGTTCTTACAACAGGGTACTACTGGCCAACATTACACAAGGATGATGTGGCCTATACAAGGAAGTGTGACAGATGCCATCCTATGGGAAGACCAACTAAGTCAGATGAAATGCCACTATATCCGCCGGTTATAGTCACCCCTTTTGATAAATGGGGAATGGATTTTGTAGGACCAATTGATCCACCATCAAATGGAAAGTCATACATTCTAGTTTGCACGGACTATGTCACAATATGGGTCGAGGTAAAAGCTATGACTCATGCCTGAGATAACAAAGTTGTTGAATTTCTATATCAACAAATTTTCACATGATTTGGAGTTCCCAGAGAGCTTGTAACTGATCAAGGAGCTCAGTTTACCTCAAATCTGATCACTGCACTAATGAATGACTATAAGATTAAACATAGGAAGTCTAGTCCCTATCATCCTCAAGCCAATGGTCAGGTGGAGGTAACAAATAGAGAAATTGAAGCGATTCTCACAAAGACAGTGCAGATCCATAGGAAAGACTGGAGCAATAGACTTCGTGAAGCAGTTTGGGCTTACAGAACTACATGGAAGACAACAACTAGGTTTACACCTTTTGAGCTGCTTTATGGGAAAACAGCTATGTTACCCATAGAATTTGAATAAAACTTTGAGAACAGCTCTTGAACTTAACATGGACTTATCTGAAGCACAGAAAGATCGTCTTCTGCAGCTAAATGCTTTGGACGAAATGCGGAAAGCCGCCCTGCAGCACACAGAAGTAATCCAATAGCAAAGAAAGAAATGGCATGATCAGCACATCAAAACCAGGAAATTTTCTGCTGGAGATTGGGCCCTGTTATATGATTCCAGATATCAAGACAACTAGGGTAAGCTCACAACACGCTGTCTTGGCCCCTATGAAGTTGAAAATGTGTTCGACAATGGAGCTGTACAACTGGTGACAATTGATCTAGTCCGTTTTAAATTGCTCGTCAATGGCCATCGACTCCGGTTGTACCATAAACCAATGTCAAAGGAAGAATTCATGCAATAGTTCGTTCAGGTTCCTCCTGCTACTCTTCCTGCAGCAGAAGGCTTTAGCCTTTCTCCTATAGCATCGCCGTAATTTTCAAAAAGCATGCCCATAATAAAGGTTTTCTTTTAAAGAAACCCCTTTTTCTCCATTTTCATTTATTGCCCCCATCTCAATTCATTATCTTCCATCCATCCATCCCATCCATCCATTTCATTTGTACATTTCATCCGCCACGTCACCCATCCACTTCATCCTTTCGCATCAACCTTAATTAAGATATCTTTCCCACTTGTCACTTCATGCAGCGTCGTCATCTTTCTTCACACGTACGTGTAATTATCAAAGGTATGCCATATCTTTTCTTATCGCATATTTGATTTATTTCATTCTATTCATTTCCTGCTATGCATGTACCGGTCATTATTCCTGAATCTCTACCTGTTCTTTAGTACATGTGAGGACACATGTCATACTTTAAGTAGGGGGCAGGGTAATCCATATTTTAAAACCTATCTTTTCGCCGCTGCTATAACTGCATAAATGACCTTTCTTTAATGCCTTTCTAGTACTTTCCAAATGTGATCGCATGTCCTTATTTAATGCATATTTTTCTTGTAAACTACGATTAAGACTGCTTGTTCAAAAAGCTCATTTTTGGAAAAAAGAAAGAAATGTGATGGCACAATAGAAGCAAAATCAAAACAGAAGGGGAAACAGAGAATTTGAATCTTCAGCAAGGAATTGAGTTCAGCTAAGAAAAATTGCAAACATGGGTGGTCAGTTGGTGCGACATGAGCCTATAGCTCATGAATTGTTACTTCAAAATCCGCAAATAGCCCACGCATTCAGTCTCTGCGGATGGTTAAATTATTTCTTGAGCTTAAATGATTTTGATGAGGAGGTTGCTGGAGAATTCTTGAGAACCCTTTCTAAAGGGGAAGCCACCATATGGGGTCTAACAGTTGTTGCAACTGAAGACAGAATTGCTGAGGTAACTGGGCTTCCAGCCGTTGGAGAAAACTTTTCTTCAGACGCTGCAGCTGCAAGGGCTGAGTTTTCAATGCCTGTTGATGGACCTCTGGAAGTTTCCAAGCAGGGATGCAAGCGTGTGTCGCTACCTCCTCCATATTCAGAGTATGCCACTTATATAATGAGGTATTTTACTTGTGAAGGCCATTTTTCCTACCTGCATTCTCATCATTTTAAATTATTAAGCCATATGAGGCATGGGTTAGTCATAAACGTTCTGAATTTCTTATTAAAGTTTTTAGAACAAAGTGCCCATGGAACTCAACAGGGGAAAGGCAATTCTGTCACTCATCATGGTCTTATTAAATTACTGATTGAGCGCTCTTTGAGAGACATTTCACCTCTCTCCTGGCAACAATTTTTTTCCAAAAAGAGTTTGCAAATACCACAACCTCCTAGGGTACTTACTCCACGGCCTCAAAGAAAGAAGAAAGAAATTGCATCTACTAGTGGAACAGGGCAAGGGTCATCTACTCCTGTAGCACTTAGTCCTGAAGTTTTTGCACCCGAATCCTCTGCTAGGGTACAAACTAGGTCTGCTACTAGGAGAGAGAAAGGAAAAACAAAGGAAGAAGGGTCCCCTGAATCTGACCCTCGTTCTTAGAAAAGACAATGCTCCTTTCCTGTAGCACCTTCCCCTGCAACCGTTTCTCCTACAGCAACACCTGTTGCTATTACCAATTCACCGTCATCCTCTGGTAGGGCAGAGCCCTCTGAACAAACAAGAAAAAAAAAAGCTACCAGACCTCCTGTAACCGCATTTGTGCCAAGAAGGGTTTTCACAAGGAAACAATCTAAGACCTCCCCTGCTTCACTGCGACCTGAGGTGATTGTAATTTCAGAAGGGTCTGTTGAAACTGAATTTAATGTTTCTCAGAATGAGTCTGAGAATGCTGCTCAGAGTTCGTTCATTCCTGAAGAGGAACAAGTTGAGACAAAAGAAACAGGGCATAATGAGCAAGGGTTACCAAATCTTGATGATTTGGCTGCTGCTGCTATGCAATTTTCGGAGGAAGCACAGACTTCTCCATCGCAGCAACAGGAAGAATTTATCTTGCAGCAAGAGCAAGAACAGATTGAACAATTGAATGTGCCTAGTGAAGTTGTATTTCACCCTGCAATTTGTAAAGCCATTGTTGTGTATAGGAGGATGTTTTTAATTGAGTTTCTGGAATATGTTAAAGATAATTGGGAAACAGTTACATTACAAACTCTGACTTTCGACACATAGCCCAGACTGATATGTAACAAAGTCTGTGGGAAGTAGAAAAGAAGAAATTGAAAAGGAAAATTGAAAGTCGGAAACAAGAAATTGCTGAGTTGAAAACAAAAATGGACGAAATGTTGAAAGTAACTAGTCAAATTATGGAATGCAGACCGCCACCTAGAGTTTATGCTCTGTGCCTTAAAGAACAATTTTTTATGGTTTCAATTGATGAGAATTTCAAGAAACCAAGACCCTATAATTCACACTGCCAAAGAGTTTTATGAAGCATACCAAGCAGCCCCTAACTGGTTAAGGAATTCTCTGTGTGAATTTTATTTTCATGGCTATTTAATACCATTTGAAACAGAATGGAATCCTCTTCTATACATTGGTGATATTCATTTGAGAGCATTTATGTCATGGGAAGCAAATGAGGCGAATTATGGCCGGCAGTGGGAAACATATGAGGAAGCTGAGAAGACAGAGCCTGTCCCATTACACTCTCAAAGTTCAAACCCACATGCAATGTTGAAAGATTGGTTTTCTCTAACATATGGTATTAATAATGTTTCAGCCAGAGAGAAAATATTTGATATCAGAAAGCAAGTATATGATGAATTCCAGGCACAACAATATTCGTTTTGGAGATTAGCATATACCAGAAGTGAGAAAAGATGGGAGAGATTAACTGTTGGGTTAAGAAAGTCAGAACCACATGGTCCCCTAAATTTTACAGCAGCTCTCAAATGAACCAGCAGATATATTCAATTGGGACTTCAAACAAGATTTGAACTGTGGCTACCGCTGACATTCAGACCCCCTGTGCTAATGTGGCCCCTATATCCTCACCAGGCTACAAATCTTAACAATGAATTAGAAGACCGAAGATATGAAAGGTGCCAGGATTTCAGAGGATTCTATTACAAGTTTGGACATCCATTCCAGAGTCATGCAACCACTACTGACTTCAGAGAAACCACTAGGAAATTCAATGCTGGAGGACCAGCATTGGGCTAAGCAGGGGGCAGTGATGAGCTTAAAGTATGCTCATAATTTGGATGTTATGATAAACTTTTAATGTCTTTACTTTTGTTATTTCATGGTTGTTTAAACTTTGTTGAAACCTTTTATGGGGATATCCTGTAGCATAATACTTTCATATTCTTGTAGCTCATTGTGTTGACTTGATTGCATTTATTCCTCGTTGACTCCCTAAAATGGCTGGTATATCGTATACAGTTTATGAATGATGAAGTAGATTTAAAATGTGTGATTAATGAATAGATATCGTGTATGTGCCATACGCCTTTTCTTTCGCATTTTTTACCTTTTGTTTCGCAGGTTGTTGAAGAATGATCGAGTCAAGCGCAGCTGATCTCGGCCTTGCAGTAAAGTCCATTTCCTGCACGACTTCGAGGAAGCTCCGGCGAAGACTCTTTGACCGAAACTATGGGAAAGAATTTTAATGACAGTCAATCTGGAAAGAGTGGAGTGCTAGATTTTCTCCAAATTGGGTTGAACGCATAAATTCATTATGAAGTATGTTCCTTGATTCAGAGATATACTTTACTTCCATGACTTTCTTTGATAGGGTTAGTTAGTTAGTTGCTCTCCTATTTTATAAATAAAGTTCTCCTCCTGCGCGAGGGATATGGAGAGGAGAGGATAGTTAGAATGAGTAAGAAATGATAGTTAGTAATTTGGAAGCATAGTAATAGCAGATATCATGTAAGAGTCAGTATGATAATGAGAAACAAAATCTGTATGATCAAAGATAGAGTTTGTTGTTAGTTTCCACATCAACAAAGCAATGTATACCATTATGTTTTCATAAATAAAGTTCGATGAAGTTCTGAGTTTAGCATCTGTGTAACCAGTAGATGCTTGCTAAGGGGGCCCACTTAGTAAGTATCTGTAGTTAGTTAGTTAGTTACTATTTTCTGTTGATCTTCAGTTAGCTTTCATCTTTGAAGTTTTCATAAAAACTCAGTCTTATAGTGCTCCTGCAGCATAGAGAGTACATCCCTGTGACTGTTCCTACAGCATAAGGCCAGTTCAAAGTTTGTGTTTCAGTCGTAGTTGTTATGATTCCTATCAGAGTTGAGTTAAAGAATTTTGCATTACCGTTATGTGGCTTAGATAGAATTTCTTTCTAGTATTATTTCTGCTAAGATTTGACTGAAACTAGTTCCTAGTGCATATATTTTGCTACGCCATTTAAATTCTGCGTCCCCTAGTTTGACAAGTAAAATGGACGTCTATAGAAAGATATAAGTCACCTGTTGGAATGTCCAATTCCGAGGAAAGGTTTTACTGTGATTTTCATATCCTTTTGTGGGCGCGAGCCATGAGCATTTTGAACTTTTTCTTCACTTTCAAACACCTATAGATGCTAAACCATGAGGAATTTGAAGATGAGGAAAACTAGTGATTAGCGACATTTTTTCTATAGATTCTAAATATAATTTTTATAAAAAAAATTGGAATCAAATTGTATTTATTTTTCCATCTCCTTCGATAACTAGCTTTTAACACTAAACACCATTTTCAGATAGTGATGTGTACTTTCTAACAAATAAATTTTTGCCATGAGGGATAAAATTCCATTTTTTTCAAATTTAGATCTCATAGTGTTTTATTGAATATGTTTTTCTTAATTAAGTTTTGAAGTCAAACCAATTATAATTTAGACATAGGTTTACTTGCTAACACAACTTTTTTTGTATGTATCGAAATTCAATTTTTTTTTTGTTGGATCAAGGAAATCAATATCAAGTGCATAGATATTTTTCAGATTTTTTTTGGTAATCTACTATTTTTCAATTTGTATAACAAAGAGCTTGATTTTTTATGAAAAAAATACATTCATAAGAAATATAAAATAAATATAATAATAAAATTAAATATATTTAAAATTTTACTTTTTGGGAAGCTTATAATAAGGAATACATAGTTATAAAAAATAAATTTTAAATGAATTCATTTGATCCCCCAAAAGGTAAATCAAAAGTGGTTTTTATCAGTATTTTGATAGGTGTAAAGGAGAATCCGTTATGGGTATGGTTTAAAAAAAGCGGGGTTCTATCCAAGGGGGTTTGATCTAGAAGGTGGTTTTATCAAACCTTCTTCAATTGGAATCCTTTAAATGGAACTTTTCAAGGCTTAAATAATTATATTTTATAAAAATATGTGATTTCAGCAAAAATCAAGTTGTCCCAAAAGTGTAAACCACTATTGTGGGATCACCCTCAGAGGAGATGGTAACCAAGTTGAACTTGAAGTGATCGAAACATCAAAACCCTTATAGGATAGAATGGATCAGGATAAGCATAAGGTATTGGTGAATGAATAATGTTTAGTAAATTTCACATTGGATCATATAGGGATGAAGTATTGTGTGATATTATGCCTATGGATGCATTTCATTTACTATTAGGAAGGCCATGGCAATGTTATAAGAAACCAATTCATGATGGAAGAAGGAATACCTATATTGTGACATCGAATGGAAAGAGAATCATGTTGTTACCTTTGGAGGAAGAGGAGAAAATTAAATTTTATGGAACTGCCAAACTATGTTTGGTAGATGAAAGGAAATTTATAGAGGGATTGAGACATGAGAACATGTGTTTTGCATTGATTCCAAAGAAAAAGGTGAGTCGGAAGATAGAAAAGAGTGAGGGTATACCACAGAAAGAAGTTGCAGAATTGTTGACAGAGTATAAAGATATAATGTCATAGAGTGTACTTGAGGGATTGCCACCTATCTGGAGTATCGATCATCACATAGATCTTATCCTGAGAGCTAGTTTTCCAAACAAAAAAGCACATACAATGACACCAACAGAGAATGCGGAATTGAACCAACAAATACAAGAATTGTTGAGAAAGGGATTAATCAGAGAAAGTTTGAGCCCATGTGCACTTCCTATTGTACTTACACCTATAACAATGAAAATTGTACTCTTTTGGACATGGTACAATTTCTCTTAATTGGTAATAATTAATGTTAAAATGAACTTAAGCTCGCCTTGATCTAGAGTTGTGGTGTGTTTTACACATTCACATTAGGTCTTGGGCCGTTTTTAAGCTAAATAAACCTAACTTTTCCTTAATTTAGTGTTGTAAAGTGTTTAAACCTTCACAATACATTTAGGAGGCTTGTAAACTAAATGGACCTAATCTGGTGGTGTAATGTTTTGTACACTTTTACATTGGGTTTAAGACCCTTTAAAGCTAAAAAGACCTAATTTTTTCCTAATTTGATGTTATAAAGTATATTTATTTATAGTTTCACTTTTAATTTTGGGCCCTCTTGCATTTATAACCTTTATATCATCATTAATACCCCCCTAATACCTTATATTGTGCATCCCAAGGAATAATTCAATTAAAATCTTGACAAATATCAACAAATAAACTTAATTTCTTAACACCCCAATACTTTTTCCACCTAAAAAGGCCTTATGGGACTTATATGCTAGGTGTGGCATATGAGGTCCATTTGGCCCCTTTTTAGGGTTTTGAATGGGAAAATTTGGGTTTTATATTCAAATTTCATAGATGCCGGATTGTGGAATCTAATAAACGAGATATTAGATGGATTTTCTATATAAACACTTGAGGTCTCAAATTATTATTTCATATAAGCATTCATGATATCAATTCAAGCACTCAAGAGTTAGGCATTCCAAGACTTTACAAGATCGTGAAGAGAGCATTCAAGATCATTTCTAAGGAATTCAAGGGCAGACTCTTCATCATTTGTTGCAGCAGTTTAAGATCCATCATTATGTCAATGATATCAAGCATCAAGCATGTTATTGAGCTAGTGTTGAGATGTTGCATCCAAGATCCAAGGTCAAGCATTGTTCTACACTTACGTCAAGATCTAGATCTACATCCTTAATGGCCATTTCATGTTACATTGTTGATTTATAAGACATCACTCAGGGTATCATTTTTCATGTTGCATGTTTCATGTCCATATTTCATTATCTCATCATTTAGTTTAATAACCTCAAAGGGGTTTGACCAAGGAAAACCTCCATCCTCTAAAAAAAATAAGTCTTTCTTCTCTTTGATGTGTGGTTATAGATCTAGGTGTCTTGGATCTCAAAGATCCCTTGAAGATTAAGTTACAAGATTGGGAATTTTTTTGGAGTTTTCCCCCCATTTACAAGGTTTTTATCTTCACAAAAAGTCATCTACAGGTCTGAAATTGGGGTTTCGGATCTAGAAATCAATTCAGAAGGAAAGAGCAAAGATTGGAAATTTTGTTGAATCTACATTTAGAAAATCATAATTTTGATTTGGAGTGCATCATCATCCTAGATCTTTCTTGTATTAACTTTGCATTAGGATTTGCACTAGAGTTAATTGGCATTCTAGGGTTTCTAAATCTTGCATTAGTGAAAGTGCATATAGCTTTCATTTTTGCATCTCAAATCATTGAAAAGCATCTTAAAACTGCATTTTCATTTAGTCTATAGATCATACAAACTTAAAAGAATAAAAATCACTTAAAATTTATTTAAAATTATGCAAAAAACCCTCACTAGGACTCATATGCCCCTCTAGGTGATTTAGTCCTAATGTAGATCTAAAACTCCATTTTACAACATTTAAAACCTTGTTTTTGCACTTCTATTTACTACCATTAGTTATCTAGTTCATTTGGTTGAGTTTTTGTTACATGCATTTCACTAAATCTAGCTTAAATTGGTTCATTTCATGCATTGTTTCATTCCAAATTTGCATTTACAACATCTCATTTTGAAATTATCACATAGTGTAATAAGTAAATTACCTTGTTTGAAATTTGAAAATTGCATTTACACATTTCATTGTAGGTCTTTACATTGCATTTAAGTCTCTTTCCATTTTAAATTTTCATAGATTACTTTTTCACAAATTTTAGTATCCATCTTTTCCAAGTTTGCAAAGAAAAGTTAGTCAATAAGCATGTTAATCATTTGTTCAATATATTTCCTAGTTATGAGAGTCTCTTAGTGCAAGAGAGTGAAAGTGTTGACACTTGCCTTAAACCTACACCCCCTCCTATATCTCCTATTTGTGGGAATGATGTGATAGAGGAAGATGAAAATATAGACAATCTTGATGATCATAGTTGCTCTTCTCCTAATACCTCTCCTACATGTGACAAAGGTATTTCGGTGTTAGAAGATGTACTCATTGAGAATCATGACATAACTCTCCTACATTGGAAGATATTATAGCACAAGAGAATGAAATCATAGACACATTTATAAACAAAACCTTACCTACTTTCCACTCTCCCTTTGCTTGTGAGAATGATTTAGTGGAAGAAGATGAGATTGTAAATGATGAGTATATGTTGGTGTTAGATGATAAAATCTTTAAGATCTATAACAAACCTCTTTATGATCCTTCTCCTACCAATCCTATTTTCAAATACATTAGGGAACAAAGGAATGAAATCATAAATAATCATGAAAATCATAGTATCTCTCCTATTTGTGAAGAAGATGCTTCGATCGATGCAAGTCATAAGAATTTTATGTGTTTCTCTTCCCCTAGGAAAAAACATTATTGAACAAGAGAATTCCATCATTGATAAAAAAGAAAATTCAGCCATTGATCCTTCCCCTACTTGTGATGAAGTCATTTTGGAAGAACCAATCCTTGAATTTCAAGAACATTTGGTTTGTATTTCTCCTAAAAACTCTCATCCTAGGGAGGATATTATTGTGCAATAAAATGAAAACAATAGTAATGTGACTTCCTTGGATTATGGTGAAAAGATGATTCTAGACTACCCTTTATTATAAATACATCAAACCAAGATTGTTGAGGTTATGAATGCTCAAGTGTCTATTAGATCCCCCTTGATTAATGGACCTCCTACATACCTTTTGGGACATCCTTTGAACCCTCTAATTATTTACCCACCGTCACACGAATAAAAAAATCAAAACAAACCTAAACTTATCGTTTACCCACCTGAGAATAATGTTTTGCAGCAGCTGAGTCATAACACCATCGCTCATACATATAACACTCAAAAAAATCCATAACCAAGAAAAAAACCTTCAAAATCCCTCCCATTTCCTAATCCTATCTTGCTCGGTCCTCCTCATTTTCCTGCACAAAGTGGAAAGGAGTACAATATTGTTGAACACTAAAGAATACTCCTACTGAGATATCATTATGGGACCTTATTCAAGCCTCCCCTCATTACCATAACATGATTCAAAGTTCCTTGCAAAAAATTTTGGCCCCCTCTGGTGCAAACTTGAATGACATAGCAGCAATGATCCAAGGAATAAATGCTGACATTATTTTCCACCAAAGTGAGTTCCCTCCTTTGGAAGTGCAAAACCAAAATGATTCTTTCATGGTAACCAGTCACTGCAAGGAAAGAGGAATAAGAAAAACCATTGTTGGAAATGGATCCACCCTTAATGTCTCTAGTGTGACCCTTTTAGATATTCTTGGCATGGATAAATCAAAAATTCAACCTAACTCTTTATCTATTAAAGGCTTTGATAATACAGGAAAAAAACTGCTTGGTGTGATAACTTTGCCTATTACGGCTGGAAAGGCCACATTAGAAACACTAATCCATGTTATGCCTCACAATATTTCATATAATCTCCTTTTAGGTAGACCATGGATTCATGCAATGAATGGGGTTCCTTCTCCTCTTCATCATAAAATGAAGTATGTCTACAAAAACAAAGAGTACACACTCAAAGTTGACCCTGACCCAAATAGTTGCTTAAAGATTGAGAAAAACAAGGAAAATCCCTTAAAAACATTGACACCAACTATACAAGTAGAACCCATGCAACAAAAAGACAAAGAGAAACACATTGAGAAAGTCACAAAGCTATTAGAAGATGATTGGGTTTCCTTAGACTTTGAACCAACATTCATGGGAGAATACAAGATCATAAACAAAGATTCTAAAAAGGAAAAAGAAAAAGCAGTAATGTCATCACAAAATTTGGAAGACCCTTCGAAGGCATCCACCTCAACCACTTTAGAACAAAAGACAACAAATTACACAAAAAAAATTAATGAACTTAATTATGAGCAACCACCAAATCCAAAGAAAATGAAGAATCTTTATGGAAAAGGTTATGAAATAATGAAACAACTTGGTTATAGTGGAAAAGGATGTAGTGCTAGAGAACAAGGTATCTGTGTCCCTATAGAGCCTCACACGCAACAAAATACTAATGGTCTTGGTTATTGTCCCTCAAAAGAAAAAAACAATCTTTGCTCAATATCAACACTGTTACAAAAGAATTTTCTAAGTCAGTTTTAACATTAGTCCATCCTAAACTAATAGACACTACTGGTCTTTATTATCATCCTTTGAAAGAAATGAAAGAAACAGATAAATCTTTGCTTAACATTAATGTCATCATGCAAAACTCTTATGATTCAAATTCATTAAATTTTACACCTTCCTTTAAAGAAGAGTACATAATCTCATAATCTAAAGAGTCTTGTGTAAGTATGAGATCATATATTAACCAAGAGATATCTTTGTTACAAAATAAAGGAACACCTTCTACTATTGATCAAGAGAGTATCTTATCAAGACTCCTCCAAGATCATTTGATATCTCTCCCGCCAAGAATGTGAAATTTTTTTTACTACAAGAGTTCATTTTGTGCATATCATAGAGTCCATGGTCATTCTACTAATGAATGTAAGTATTTGAGTAAAAAAATTCAACATCTTAAGGAGTTTGGTGCTCTTCCTTGTGTTGAAGTACCTCATTCCTCTAATTGATACAGATTTTCATGTTTCTCATCAACCATCTCAGATCATCCTTTTCCTTTTTTCTCTTTTGGATAGTTGATCACCTTTCATGTATATCTAAGAGAAAGCTTGGGATGTGGAAAATGTGCCTTAAGTTGAATTGTATGTGACATACTCATTCATGATGTAATTTGATTCAAAAACATATGAATTGGCATAGGGCTTTCTGAATAAGCTCTCATGTCTTCTACTTTAAAGCAATTGCTCACAGCAATGGTGTTAGCAATAACTTTAAAGTGGGGGAATACACCAACAATCAACACTCATGTTTCATTGTGTGATTTATTTCTTCTTGTGATGTGTTCTTTTCTTGGTGGTGTCAGTGGGTTTGATTTCCTTTCAGAGTGTGATATTTCTTTGACTTGTCCTCTCTTGAGGACATTAGGCATGATGTTCCCTAAGAAGAGACCTTGCATGAATTAAGTAAAATCCCTTTGAATGCACCTTACACTATTTGTTATATGGTCACCTTGCATAACACACTTGGCATGCCTGTAGATCCATCTTGTTTGTTCATGATTTCCAAGCATACAAAGCTTTTCTTGCCTCATGAAGCTCAGAGCTCATGTTTTGTTCATGAGCTCCAAGAATATGAAGTTTTTCTTGTTTGATGAAGCTCGAAGATCATTTTTGTGTGGCACCTTATCAAAGTTATCAGGAGGTATAACTTTGGTCTGGTTGGATGGGAAGTTGACCCAAGGTATAAATTTATCTTACCCACTCATGTGTGTGTGAGTGCATACCATCCATGTGTGTATGTATCTCCCCTCCTTGGATTACTTACCCAGTGGATAGCCTGAAGTTCTGTTGCCTCAAAGTGAGCATCCATCTTTGGACAAACGGTTGAGGCTTGATCCACCTCTTTTTATTTTTTCTTGTTCTTTTTATTTTTCTTTCTTCTTTTAGTCATTGACATTGCATGTTTGTGTATCTTGTTTTGATGCATATCATACACCTTGTGTGTGTCCTATTCTTCTTACGTCGATTTGATATAGGATCTTAGATCCTAGTCACTTGACTGCCCCCTTGATCTTTTTCATCCTAGACCATCTACATTGGTACACTTGGACCCCTCTTGAATGTCTACTTTAGTGTGAGTTTGAAGCAAGTTCATCCTCTCACTAAAGTGGGGGCTAAATGTAACAACAAAAATTGTACTCCCTTGGAGATGGTACAATTTCTCTTAATTGGGAATGATAAATGTTAAAATAAACTTAAGGATGCCTTGATCTAGTGTTGTGGTTTGTTTTACACATTCACATTAGGTCTTGGGCCCTTTTTAAGCTAAATAAACCTAATTTTTCCTCTCTTTTTTTGGTAAATGTTGCCTAAGGTAGAAGCTCTCAATTTATTGATCGTAAAAAAAATTACAACCATCCCAAAAGCATTCATCGTGACTATACAGAGACCCAACCTTTGCTTGAATAACATATGTGAACAAGAGTAATCATTTTTCTAGTGAATGGGCAACGCCAAATCAAGTGTAGTAGTCGACCCGAGCTAGGAAGAGGTGACACATCTACTTTAGTATTGACTAGAATTTTTGTTTGAGTCCATTCTTATGGCTTGCAAGAGTTTGTCCAGAAGCACCTTATCCCTGTAGATAGCTTGAGAAATTCCCAATGAAACACTGATAAATTAGCCAAAACATTGACAACCATGTTTAATTCATGGTATACATTAGTGATTGTATAGTCTGCTAGTTTAGCTAAACTTAGCTATATCTTGAAGAGAATACCCTTTAGTTTCCAATCCAATACCATGTTTTTTTCTAATAGTGTTGATGCAAATCATGGAGTCACCTTCAATTTAAATCTTGTGAAACCCTTTCTCAATGCACAGGGAAATTCCTTAGGCTAGTGCTTCAAAATATTCCTTGTTCTTAGTATCCTCCCCAATTCCTTTATAAATCAACCACAAATATTCCTCGTTTTCATTCCTTATGTTGCCACCACACCCAACTAATCCTGGATTCCCTTTTGATGCATTGTCAAAATTCAATTTCACTCTACTAGGCCTCAAATTCATCCATCATGCTTCACCTCTTTTCCTAGCATTTCCATCTCCTACCATCACGGGTTGCTTTAGAAGATCCCATTTATTTCTCAACGCATTGTCCCAAGAAATAAACTTTAAATCTTTCCTTGAGTGGCATTTGGTGTTTGTTACCTCACAGATGCTAGCTTTTGGTCAATTAACCAATTTGAGGACCCTCAAGATTCATATTATTGAACACTTTGCAATTCCATTCCTTCCATGAGTGCCAAAAAAGAATAGAGAGAGCAATCAACCAAACATATATCCACAAATCATAACCCGAAGGCCTAGGCTAGCTCATCAGAAAGTCATTTAAATCTTGTTTTCTTGTAGCATACCAACTAAGGGACTGCATCAACCAATCCTAGCAAGTCACAAAAAATGGGCAAGTAAGAAGCAAGTGATCGACAGTTTCCTCTGCATCCCATCAAAGTGTATGAATTGAGGGACCATGAATTCCATTTCTAGCTAGCCTTTCTCTAGTTAAGATCTTATGTAGTGTAGCCCACAAGAAGGCACTAGCTTTCAGAAGTAGAAATGAATTTCAACACAACCAGGATGGCCATCCATCTTGCATACCTTGTACACACTGAATCTCATAGCCCAGTTTCACTAAAAATTCCCTTGACCGCAACCCACACCATATTATCTCATCTGCCTCTTGTGTTAACAAAACTTTTCGTTTACTCAAAATGGTTTTCAGATTGATTTTATCTTCAACCGGTATGTGGAACTCATCATTGTCAATCCCTCCTAACTCTAGATCACCTCCATCCCAAATTTAGTCCACCACTCTACTCCCATGACCATGGTCCACAACCGCAATCCAATTATTTGTATTAAATAACAAGTCAATCAATGTGAGGTTGTTCCACGAATCAATCCAAAACTTTTCCAATCTTCCATTCCCTATTCGCCATGAGATATGATCAGTTATCAACCCCTTACTCTTCCATATGAATCTCCAGACATTCGAGCCACCTTCAAAATTAGCTAATGTCTAGGTACGAGCTAGATCATCATTATCTAGGTACTTGCCATGGATGATTCTGCACCAAAGCCTATCGGTTTCCTTGTACAGTTTCAACTGAGTTTTTCTCCCAAGGCATTATTCAAAAGCCTGATTCTTTGTAGCCCAGCCCCCCTATCATCTTTGTGCAAGCAAGAAATTTCCTAACTGATTAAAGGAATCTACTTCACCTCCTTAGCACCTTCCCACAAAAACTTCTTCAATAGGCTCTCAAGACTTCTGCAAGCTTTAGCAGGAATTTTAAAGCAAGACATGATGAATATTGGAACAAATTCCAAAACTGATTTGATCATTTGTATTCTTCCAGTGAATGATAACCATTTACATTTCCACAACTCCATCTTCAACCTACATTGATTTGACACTTCCTCCACATATGAATATTTGTACGCGCCATGAAATAAGGGTTCCCCCAAGTTTTTTGAAGGGAGAGATCTAATTGAAAAGCCAAGCAGCCATGAAATTTTCCTTTGTATTGACATCTTGGTGTTGAAGAAATATATTTCAAATTTTTCCTTGTTCAGTACCTAATTTGATGTAGTAGTATATTTTTCCAAGGCTCCTTTAATAACCTCAACCTCCCTTAATGAAGCTTTCGTGAAAAGCGTGGTGTTGTTAGCAAATTGCTTGCGAGCGATGTTCTCAACCCCATCTACCATCTGGATGCCACACAAAACTTGTGTTTCTCTTAACCTTCTAAAGTGACACCCCATGGCCTTAGCCATAATAACAAAGAGAGAAGAGGACAAATGATATCCCTATCGTAGGCCATTGGTAGCACTAAAGAAACCACACATCGATCTGTTGACAAGAATGGAATATTGAGGAGAGGAAAAACACCAGTTGATCATTTCAACCCATTCAGGGGAAAAATTGAATCTTCCCAAAATTTTCAATAAAAAATCCCAGTGGACCCAATCATACACTTTACTGACATCCAATTTTCTTACCATTCTCTTCATTCTTTTTGAGGTGATCAAGTGAACAACCTCCAAGTGGTAGTGATTATGCTATCAATTATCTCCCTTCCAGGCGTGAACCCATTATGCTCCACTAAGATTATTGACCCAATCACCTTCTTCAACCTATTTTCCATGGCTTTTTCTAGAATTTTGTACACACCATTGCATAGAGAAATTGGATGATAATCTGCAAAGGAAGAGCAATCCAATTTCTTGGGAACCAAGGCAACCACTATATTTTTTATATCTTTGACGAATTTCCTCTTTTTCCCAAATTTCTCTATGAATTTCCACGCATCTTGACCCACAAAACTCCAACACTTTTGGTAGAATTTGATGGGGACCCCATCGGGCCCCAATGCCTTATATGGGTTTAATCCAAAGACTGCGACCTTGACTTCCTCAATGGTGAATGGTGTGTATAGCATCTTGTTGTCACTGTCCTGAAAAAACCTGGGGATGCAATTCAAGTAATCATTATCCCAGCCCCCAACTTCCACCCTGGCAGCTAACAAATCTAAGAAGAATCAAATCACTTCCTTTTCTAGACCCACCATGTCGCATACTACAAATCCATTAGATAATTGAATATTAGCAATCCTGCTTCAATCTCTTCTAGACCAAGTGGCCGAATAATGAAAAAAATTTGTACTTGCATCTCTATCTTTAAGCCAAGTTTCATGGGCTTTGTCCTTCTAGTACAATTCCTCTCAAGCCAGAATCTGTGAATGTCATTCTTTTAAAAAAATTTCTCTCTTAAATTATTTTGTAGTCATGCCAAATCTGATTAATTGTAATGCTTAACAACTCTAACTCTTCTTCTACTTTGGCTTTCTTGATAAAAATATTTTTGAAAATTTCTTTATTCCAACCTTTCAACTTGTTTTTGATGTAACCCAACCTTTTGTGGAGTTGAAAGCTTGTTGAACCTCCACAGTTGATTCTCTCCCGCCACCAAGTTTCTAGATTCCCAAATATACTGGCCTCCCACCACCACATTGACTTGAACTTGAAGAATCCCTTGGACGGTCTCTAACTTAAGGTAAACTCAAAAATCACCAGGAAGTGATCAAATATAGCAATAGGGGAGATAGAAGCAGAGCAGTGGAACTCATCACTCCACTAGCTAGTACCTAGGAAATATCAATCCAAATGCATAGAGATATTAGTGAATCCCAAATGCTTATTAGTCCATGTGAATGCACCATTACTTGGTATGCAATCAACTACTAATAAATCTAACATGAAGTATTGGAATTCCTCCATCATCCTATTGACCTTCTGCAACCCACCACTCTTCTCATTTAAAATAAAAATAGTGTTGAAATCCCCTCCCAGTATAGCCAATTCTCCACCAAATTTTTCCACCTATTCCCTAATTTCATTCCAGGTTCTCAACTTCTCATCCATTTTTATTGGACCATACACATTGATTAGAGGAAATCCAAGCCCATTTGCTCAAAAACTAACCCAACATAACATCCAATTGGGTCAAACCTTCAACAATTTTATATCCACTAACTTAGGCACCTAGAGGACACCCAATCCCCTAGTTGAACCCATAGAGTCACTAAATATTCCTTTCCACATTTTGCAGTATTAAACAAACTTCCCTCAACAAGAGAGTCGGTCTTTGTCTCCTGAAGTATGATAATGTGATCCTTCATCCTATCTAAATGATGCTTAACCAAGCATCTCTTATTAGGGGCCGATAGGCCCCTGACGTTCCATGTTAAGAAATTTAGTTGTCCAAGGGAGGACTCTTCTCCCTTGGATGACAGGTAATTCTTGATGCTCTGGAAGCCCTTCTCCTTGGCCTCCTCTTCCCTCTTTTGTTTGTTGTATTTTCTTTCCCTATTTTTCTTCAGTTTACCTAGATAAGAAGCAACCAATTGGCTTAGACATGGGGGCTCAATAATTTCTAGAATATCTACTTTAGAGAACACCTCATATGGGTTTGAATCATCACAACCTGCCCAATCATCCTCACCACAGGGCACATAACGGACAATAGCTAGCCTAGAGTCCACTATTTTTCCTTCAGATGGAGGGGCCATGTGCACCCCAAGAGATGAGGTCGAGGGAGAAGCAACGTTGGAGATAGTATTGGTACTATTTTTTTTAATCAACTTTGAAGTCACTCTGGTCCTTGTTCAGGGTCATCATCTTATGAGCCGGAGTAGGTTCCCCTATTGGTCCATGATAGTTTGAATTTTTTGGTTTCTAGACCTGGTGTGTCTTTTGAGGCCGCCGATAAGAGTCTGAATTATGATCTCTCCCATGGAACCATGAACATAAAAAATTATCTTCCTCGACCTCTACTGCCTGAATCCAATTTTCTCCCTTCATGCATAATAGTATTTCTTTTAGAACCCTTCTTATGGCAATGATTTGCAATTAGGCATAGATGTAAGTATCGCTTTTTATTATGTCAATATCATTACTACTAGAGTTCCAAGTGAGCACCTAATCTTAACCAAACATTCCTAGGCCCAATACTCCATTAGTAAATTGTACATGTGTATCCAAATGGGCCCTTTTAAAGCTAAATAAACCTAAATTTTCCTTAATTTAGTGTTGTAAAGTATATTTATTTACACCTTCACATTAAATTTAGGAGGATTGTAAACTAAATGGACCTAATCTAGTGTTGTAATATGTTGTACACTTTCACATTGGGTTTAGGACCCTTTTAAGGTAAAAGGACCTAATTTTTCCTTAATTTGATGTTGTAAAGTATATTTATTTACACTTTCACATTTAATTTTGGGCCCTCTTGCATTTATAACCTTTATATCATCATTAATGGGCCCCTAAGACCCTATATTATGCTTCCCAAGGCATATTTCAATCAAAATCCTAACAATATCAACCAATAAACTTAGTTTCTTAACACCCCAACACTTTTGCCACCTAAAAATTCCCTATGGGACCCATACGTCACCATGGGCATATGAGTCCCACCCAAGTGGGACCCATATGCTAGGTGTGGCATATGAGTCCCATTTGGCCCCTTTTTACGGTTTTGAGCAAGAAAATTTGTGTTTTAAGTTCAAATTTCATAGATGTCAGCTTGTGGGATCTAATAAATGGGATATTAGATGGATTTTCTATACAAACAAGGTCTCAAATCATTATTTCATATAATCATTCATGATATTGACAGTCAAGCACTCAAGAATTAAGCATTCCAAGACTTTACAAGATCATCAAGAGAGCATTCAAGATCATTTCAAAGGCATCTAAGGGTAGATTATTCATCATTTGTTGCAGGAATTCGAGATCCATCATGATGTCAAGGATATCAAGCATCAAGCACATTATTGAGCTAGTGTTGTGATGTGGCATCCAAGATCCAAGGTCAAGCATTGTTCTACACTTATCTCAAGATTTAGATCTACATCCTTCATGGTCATTTCATGTTAGAATTTTTATTTACAAGACATCACTCAAGGTATCATTGTTCATGTGTCATGTTTCATGTCCTTATTTCATTATCTTATCATTTGGTTTAATGACCTCAAAGGGGTTTGACCAAGGAAAACCCCCATCCTCTAATAAATAACAAGTCTTTCTCATGTTTGATGTGTGCTTATAGATCTAGGTGTCGTGGAGCTCGAATATCCCTTGAAGATTAGGTTACAAGCTTGTTGGAGTTGTCCCCCCACTTGCAAGGTTTCTATCTTCACAAAAAGTCGTCTATAGGTTTGAAATCATGGTTTCAGATTTGTAAATTAGTTTAGAAGGAAAGAGCACAAATTGGAGCACAAATATGAACTTTGAATTCTGAAAAAATAAAAATAGGATTCATATGCTAGAAGTGGTGTCTGAGTCCCACTACAGGCATTTTTCCAGATTTTTGTAGTTCTAGATACCCTTTTTCGAAAAACCAATTCCTGCCCAGAAACCCTAATCTAGGACTAATACACCCAGATTGGCACATGAGTCCCAGTGTGACAAAATTTTAGGTTTCTCAGTGTTTCAAATCTCATTCCAACCTTCTTTAGGTTTCTCATGCATACTTTTGAGATCTCACCTTTCTATTATAATTTACATTCATTTTTAGGTCATTTAGTTGAAGATTTCATCATATTAGGGTTAAGCATTACATGTTGCATTTCATTAGTTTTTCCAATCCCTAGCTTGGTGGTGAACACATCATTATTCTCTAATAAAACCCTAGGACACCCGATTGCAATATATCTTTCCCCTACTTCATCCTCGGATTGAGATCTCTAGGGTTTGTCTTCAATGAAATAATTGTGAAGTGGGTTTTCTCTGTCCTAAATGATATGAAAGAAAATCCATTTTTGTGCTGTTTCAACACCTAAGAAGGATGGAGAGTGGAGAATGTGTAAAAATTCAAGAGAAATGAATAATATCACTATCAAGTATAGATTTCCATTTCCAAGGATGGATGACGTTATAGACTATTTGAGTAGAGCAAAGCATTTTACAAAAATTGACCTCAAGAGTGTATATCATCATATTAGAATCAAAGAAGGAGATGAACGGAAGAATACATTTAAAAATAATGAAGGATTATATGAATGGATAGTGATGCCTTTTGGATTGACCAATGCACCAAGTACTTTTATGAGATTGATGAATGAGGTATTGAAGAAATTATTGCATAAGTTTTTCATTTTTTACTTCAATGATATTATGATTTTCAATAAACTAGAGAACATTTGTGGCACATCCAACAAGTATTGTAGAGGTTGAGAAAAGACAAGTTGTTGATTAATGTCAAGAAGTGTAGTTTCATCAAGACAAATTCAGTATACCTTGGATTTTTTTATTTTTGCTGAAGGATTGAAGATGGACCCTGAGAAAGTAAAATAAATTCTAGATTGGCCTACACCAGTAAACATTAGAGAAGTTAGATCATTACATGGTTAGACAATTTCTACCGAAAGTTTATGATAAGTTTCAATAGTTTTTGTAACCCCATGAACAAGACAATGAGAGGAGACAAGAAGGGTTTTAGGTGGACATCTAGAGCATAAAAGAGTTTTGAATTGTTGAAGAAAAAGGTGATAGAACATCCAGTATTAGCATTACTAGATTTTGATAAAGTATTTCAAGTGGAGTGTGATGCAAGTGGGAATGCAATTGGAGAAACTTATTGATTCAAGAAGGAAGACTTGTAGCCTATTATAGTGACAAGTTGAATGATTCTAGAAGAAGATACTCATTTAATGATCAGGAATTCTATGCTATAATTCAAGCCTTGAAGAAGTGGAGACATTATTTGTTACCTAAGGAGTTCGTATTGTGTACAAATCATCAAGCTTTACAGTATTTGAACAGTCAGAGGAAACTGAATCAAAGACATATGAGATGGGTAGAGTTAGATTACAGAGTTATACATTTGTGTTGAAACATAGAAGGAGCAAGTCAAACAAAATTGCAGATGCATTGAGTAGAAGGAAGAATTTGCTGACATAGATGAGAGTGCAAGTATTAGGATTTGAGGAGATGAAACATATGTATGAAAATAATGTAGATTCAATGAAGCATGGAGAACATGTAAAGAACCAGTAAGGACAGACCAAAGCCAATGGTTGGATTATTTTATTCAAGAAGGTATGTTATTCAAAGGAAATAAGTTGTGTATATCGAGGAATTCAATGAGGGAGAATTTGATCAAATAAAAATATAGTGGAGGATTTGAAGGACATTTTGGAGTGGATAAGATAGTTACTTTGGTAAGTGAACATTTTTTTTGCCACAGATATATAAGGATGTAAGGAAGTATGTCCAAAGTTGCAGAGTTTGTCAAGTTGCAAAAGGGAGTAGTTAGACTACTAGGTTGTACAAGACTTTGAAAATACCAAAGAGACCTTGGGAAGATTTGAGCATGGATTTCATATTGGGATTACCAAGAACATAGAGAGCTTACGATTCTATTATGGTAGTAGTGGACAAATTTTTTAAAATGACACATTTTATTACTTACAAGAAGAATAATGATGTTTTGCATGTTGCTAACCTATTTTTCAAGGAGATTGTAAATTGCATGGATTACCTAAGAGTATAGTTTCAGATAGAGACACTAAATTCATTGGATAATTTTGGAGGACATTGTGGAAGAAGATGAAGATAGATTTGAAGTTTAGTTTAGCATATCACCCACAAACAAATGGACAAATAGAGATAGTGAACAAAAGTTTGGGTAATTTTTTGATATGTTTGGTTGGAGATAAGGAAGGAAGTTGGGATATAGTTTTACTATAGGAAGAGTTTGTATATAATAATTCAGTGAATGAGAGTATAGGGAGACACATTTCAGATTTTTATCAAAATAAATCCTAGATGAGTGGAAAAGTTAAGAGAGATTAGTATGGAGTGTAAAAGGAGTGTGGAGGTAGGATAGTTTGCATATTTCATGAGGACATTACATAATCAGATCTGAAAGCATTTGGAAGACATGAATGATAAGTATAAGGAGAAGGTAGATGAGCACCAAAGACATAAGGAATTTTCTATTTGGGATGAAGTAATGGTATACTTGAGGAAGGAAATATTGCCAGTTGGTACATACAATAAGTTAAAGATGAGGAAGTTTGGACCGTGTATAAAGACACTTAGGAAGTTTGATTCTAGAAATTCTTGTGAAGTGGAGTTACCAAAAACATTGGGTATTTCACCTATTTTCAATATTGCAAACATATATGAGTTTCATGAAGGACACTTGAGTGGAAATAGTGATGAAGTGGATTTGAAGGAGAAATTACCACATCATGAACCAAAGGAAATTGAATAGATTTTGGATACCAGAACTAGAAGGAGCACTAGGAACAAGTATTATAAAGAATATCTTATGAAGTTGAAAGGTAGACAAGTGGAGGATTCATCATGGATTTCTCAAGATGAGGTGGACCATCTTGGTTTTACTCTTAGCCTTGGAAAGTGAGGGATTCACTTTTCTTCCAACCTTGGGTGTTTGATATAGGAGCATCCTTGGTTGTAAAGCAATCCTGTATAAACCAAAAATAGCTCTTTTCTTGGATTGCATTTAGTAGTAGTTTCAATAGTTCATTCTATATTTTACCACATCATTGTTTCTCAACTCATGAAGTAGGATATAGAATATACACATCGACATCTATTACATATCCAAATTTCACATCATTTGCATTTTTCTACTAAAAGCGATTGCTCTCAAAATTACATTGTGTTACCAGTCAAAGCATTTGAGGTTGACCTAGTCCAAATTTCTTAGTGTGGACCTAATCTAGATCATGTGGATCTTAATGGGGCATCATGCAAGTATCTTGGGTTCATTGGGACCTATCCCAAAGATTCACAAGTTAATTCATTTTTTGTGGAACTAATTCTTCATATCTTGAGGCCAACATTCATATTTAATCACCCATCGAGTTATTGACCCTTGTGGCCAACATGGACCTATATTAGAGCTTGAGAATAATGTTTATAATCATTTTAATTATTGTAGATCCTTTAATTTTAGATCAACAATTTTAAGATAAGATTTAGATTCATTATATTTCACATAAACCCTTTAGGGGCATGTCATAAGGCATGTTGGATAGTTGTATTATTGAAGCCCTTGTGGCAGGCCTATGAGCCCTTGTAATTTTCCCTTGTGGCCAATGTTGCATGTAAGCATTTCATATTAATGAAGATTCATGTTTGCATATTAGTTTTTTGTGTTATTTCCATTTTGTTAACTCATTGTTGCATAGTTCAAACTCTTCCTTCTCGGACCCTCCTACTATGACTACACCAATCTATTGTAGCAGCAAAAAATGTCACCCTTTACAATTCCACACTAGTTTTAGATCCCCCTATGTACTTGAATCTATTTGCACATTAATTTCCCATTTTTATAAACATATTTTAAAAATTAAACATGGGAAATCAAACTTTGCATTTAATATTTTTCACCTGACAACTTTGATTCCTAAAAAGCAAGAATCTAGTCTAGAGTACATTGCTCCCTAGACTACCTATTTTGGCTCAAAATTCAAATATCATGTATATGCCACAAAATAGTTAGTGTAGACACTTAAAATCTTTCGAACTTGCAAGCAACATTTTTTCACTAATTTGAGTCTTTCCTACATAATTAAATAATTTTAATTATTTAATTATTTCCTAATGTTGTATTCTTCTATTAATTAAATAATTTTGAATTATTTAATTAATTCACTTTATCTTTATTCTTCTTTAGATTAATCAAATAAAGTTTATTTATTTAATTATAATTTTCATTTCCCCTCCTTTCTTCTACAATTAAATAATTATTTTTAATTATTTAATTATTCATTATCTTTTTTCTTCTATAATTAAGTAAATCCTTATTTATTAAATTATTTATCATTTCCCTTCATCTATAATTAAATAATTATTTATAATTATTTAATTATTTACTATTTCCCTCCACAATAAATAATTGTTTTCAATTATTTAATATTTAATGTCCCTCTTCTCTTCTATAATTAAATAATTATTTTTAATTATTTAACTATTCATTTTCCCTCTCCTAAATTAAATAATTGTTGAAATTATTTAATTAATTTATTATTATTAGAAGCCCTATCTCTCACCTAATTTCTTGGATGACGGTCCCTTCTTCTCACACTTATCTATTTTCCTCTCAACTAATCTCATCCATTGATCATCATATACTAACATTCAATCCCCACCCTTCATTTTAATTGGGATTCCTATAAAAGAAACCTATCAATTCTATTTCAAGCTTAACCACAATCTTCAATATTTTGCTATCACTCATATCATTCATCTTAAGAAACCATAAAATTAAATATTTTTCTATCACTCATATCATTCATATTGAAAAACCATAATCTTCAACAGTTTTCCATCACTCATATCATTCATCTTGAGATCTTGCTAGCTTACATCTACATTCAACTTATTTATAATATTGCACACTACTTTATTTAAGAGAAAACAAGAAAAGTTAAGAAGAACTATTGAGAAGAATAACCTTTAGAATTGGATCTGAGGTGTATTTTCTTTATTATTTTAATTTTCTTTGTCATCTTGTGCTTGATTGTTAGATTAGGTTCTCTATGACTTGAATTTAGGTAGTTTTGTAGTTTCTATCAATGATTCATGCTTTTCCCCTAGTTTTCCTGGTCAAAAAATTGGTGAACCCAATGTCAATTCACATCCCTATTATGTCTTTATTTTTCTAAGGTGTTGTTAACCTTATCTTGTTTTTATGTTGAAAAATTTCAAGACTAACCTTGTGCAGATAAAGTTGAAGATAAAATCCTAGGATTTTCCAAAGATTTCATCATATCTCCCAAATGGATGCGCATTGCTTTCTAATTTTTATTTTGGTTGTCTAAGATCGTATTAGAAGTCTACAATCCAAAAATCAGCTTCAGGGCGATATTTTTGAGGGTGTTATGACATTTTTATTAATTTTCATAAATCTTAATGTTAGGTCACAAATCAACGAATTTTTCAAAAAACAATTATAGATATGGAAAGCTCATAGAATTATACAAGGGGTTTGTTATTTAATTTTTTTATTTTGACCTCAAATAATTAATATATAATAAGATCTCTAAAAATTAGTACTTCTTCATAAATCTACTCCCTAGGGCTCAAATTAAGGAACTTTTCTCAATTTTTACAATTTTGGAAATTTCTAAAAAATTTATCAAAGTTCTCTTCTTTGGAAATTGTTTGACTAGGCTGTAAAAATAAAAAATAAAAAAATTGTAATCTTTTCATAAGTAAATATTTTCTTTACGTATATTTGATTGCATCGCAAGATTAATTTATGATCTCTGAAATTTTTTTATTATCATTCCTAATTTCATAAGAAAACAATTTTTGTAACACACTTCTTTTCTTTGGACTATCATGTTTGGCATGTGTTCACACACTTGATTTGAGGAGGATAAAAGCTAGCTTGGAGCTTATCATATAGGATAAATGGGTTTGAAACCTAATTGGAAAGCATTAAATCTAGGTGTATTTATTCTAAACTATCTCATTTACATTCCAAATATTCAAAATATTTCCTATCTATCATAAGAATCATTTCTTTATTTAGATCATCTTGCTTGGTTTGTCTTCCACGTATTGAATTGGGCATAAAATTGATCATACACATTTGGATTTGGGCTTAAAATAAAATCATTGTCTTTTCATCCCCAAGATCTACTTACATATGATCTCCTCTCACATCATAGTGATGATCTTAAGTGCACCAAAAATAAGTGATCATTTTTTTCTTTTCTTTTTAGGAGGTCTACCTAGAGAAGTGATCACTCTATGGGAGGACCTCAACTCCTATGTTCTGGTGGAGTATAAATAGTAGGATGTGAATTGAAAGACACACCTCTTGGAAGTGAAATATTATCAATTTAGGCTAATTCTCTAAGAAATTTATACCTTAGAGAAGTGAAGGTAGAGAGTGGGTTACCCTCTCCTCCTAGTTGTTTGGTGGTATTTCCTTTGATCTATGGATTTAGGCCTCACTTACCCTTGTGGTATATAGAGGATACCCCTAGTTGAGCTTGTAAATCCTATAGTTAAAATTTTGGACATCATTTCATGTGTATACAAGAATTGATACTCCCACTTGAGTAGGATTGTTGATATGTCTTATGTGCTTTAGTGTTTAGATATCCTTCCCCACTTGAATCCAAAAGGGGAAAAAGTATCCAAATTGTGCCATAGGAGAAGTGTTCATTTATTTTATTTCATTATTGCATCAAATAATCAAAATTCAAAAAAAGTAAAAAAGAGATTCTAGAGGTTTCTAATGTTCTTGGTGTCCTTGCATTCTTGTTGTTATATCTCTTTCCAAAAGACATCATTCTCAAACCAAAGCCACAAACCAAAAAAACCATCAACAACACAACCAAAACTACCTATCCTCTCCACCTCCACTTTCACAAAAAAACATGGGTTCTCACCACAAACAAATCCCAAACCACCAAATATACCATTACCAAAAAAACCATAAAAAACACAACCAAAACTACCCCCCCCCCTCCACCTTCACTTTCAAAACCAAACATGGGATCCAAACTAGGAAACCAATCACTAGATACTTTAACTCAACAAATCTAGTACCTCCAACAGCAAAAAACTAATTTTCAAACTAGGGGTTCAAACAAGAGATACACATTAGAGGACATATGTCCTTATGCTTTTAATAGGAACATACCATCACAACCAACCTACCAATCATATTAATCCAACTTGGACAAACCTTCATTTTCTCATGAGTCCATACCATCACAAACAATTTACCAATCACATCAATTCAACCTACCCATGCCTCAAAATTATCCAACCTCCACATATTAATGTACATCACCCTAGTCACAACCATAAAAAATTTCAATTCACAAATCCATTCTACCAACAACCCAACATACCAGCTCCTATCTCACAAATTCAAATGATAAAAAAAAATTGAATCAACCAAAAAACACCTCACTTCCACTTAGCCACACAACAAGAAATCCTACCCCATCAAATAATTAGGAGAACACACAAAGAAATACACCCAAGATGACATACACCACCTATAAGCCAAATAGAACATATATGCCTTTGGGGGAATATATTGAATGGACTTAAGGAAATTAACTACCTCTAATCTCATCACACTTCCTAAGCTTATTAGTTATGAACCCAAGATCAAACCTCCATGGTGGAATGATAATAAATATTGTGAGTATCACCAAAGCAAAGGTAACAAAACAAGAAATTTACATAGACTTAAGAATCTTATCCAAGACATTATCGATCAAGGTTACATTACTATTGAATATCATCCCAATAATTCAAATATATCACATCAATGATACATCCAACTCATATGATTCTATTTATTCCACCATTCCTTCATCCTCTATAGATTTGCAAAAGCAATCCACACCATCTCCATCAAATAAATCACCCAATAATGAAACCTTTCAAGCTTATCCCCAAGGGCTATCCAAAATAGATAATCATGAAATCCAAGCTAATTCATCTCTTGATACAAATTCCTTCTATGATTTAGAAGTACCAAATCCAACCCCATAAATTCACTCCATTATCAATCAAGACCACTATAGAGAGCCCCATTCCAAACCCATCCCTATCATGTCAAAATACTGATTCCATCAAAGATTCCTCTATACATATCCAAACTCATACCCCATATTTAAAATTGGATCTGAACCATCAATTTTAGGTGTGTTCTATGTACTTCTCTTACACTCTTTGGGTTTTTCACCTAAAAGGAGAGAGATAGACCTCAAAATTAAGGTGGTTCACTCAAACTAAGGTATGTATGATGTAATTGTTACTAAATTCAATGATCTAAGTGCAGATAATTGATAAAATTGACTGATTATGAATGCAAAACTAATGAAATGTGCAATGTTTGAAAACACAGTGTGATATACAGAAAACACCTAAAAATAAATACAAATTGCAACAAAAATGGATGAAACTGAAAGTGTACACCTAAGATCTTGATGAAGACTAGAATGACTTCTAGAATGATACTAATCCTTATTTTTAGGCCTAGTGGGACTCATTCACCATTCTAGGTAATCAGTCCCAGTTCTGGAAAACTGAACTGGAGCCCGTTTTAGACAAATGGGTATCCAAAACTACATAAAACCAAAATCAGGCCAGGTAGTGGGACTCATTCACCTGCCATGGAGAATGATTCCACTTTTAAATTTCTAAAAATGCAAAAGTGGAAACTAAAGTCTCTGATCTGCTCTTTAGCTCCTAATAGGTGTCTACCTTCGAAAGTCTAATTTTCAAACCTAAAAGTGACTTTCTGTTGAAATTTTTCCTTGGTCAATAGGAAGGTGTCTTCAACAACTTTCCAACTTGATATTCAATGATTTCCAAGTCTTCAAGATGCCTAAATCTACAAACACACAAGACAAGAGAGAGAAATGTTGAATGTTAGGGCATGGGGGTTTGCCTTGGTCAAACCTCTTTATAGGTAATTAAACCAAAATGAGAAATGAATGCAACAAATCATGCAATAATGGAGTTATTACCTTGACATGAGGATTGATCTTGAATGTCTACAACAAAACATGAAGAATTTTCCCTTGAATGTCTTAGGAAGCTATCTTGATGACTCGCAATGATGAAACCCTAACTTGCTTGACTAGAGATAGAAGATAAATGATGAATGAATGATAAGAGATGTTTGAATGATTTATGAGAATTAAATTAGGTTTTAGAGACTTGATTTTATAGGAAATTCACCTCATTAGCTCGTAAATTGGATCCCTAAGGCTAACATGAAGGAAAATTAAACTTAAAACCTAATTTTTCACTCTCAAAAGTAAAAAATTGCCCAAATGGGACTCATTTTCCACCTTGGGAAAATCAGTCCCACTTGGAAGGGACTCATTTGCCACAGATGACAAATTAGTCCCAGAGGGGCCCATTTTCTAGCTAGGTTGTTGGGGAATGAGGTAATCAGATTTATATAGTGACTTTGTTAGTTATTTCATCAAATATTGCCTCGATATGTACAATATGGGGTAATAGGGGCTATTAATGATGATGAAAAGGTCAATTAGGGATTGGGACACAAAATTAACTGTGAAAGTGTGATTAAATACACTTTACAACACTAAAATGAGGTCCACATAGCCTAGAAAGGCACAACATCCAATGTGAATGTGTAGGACACATTACAACACTAGATTAGCATTAAGTTTATTTTAGAAGCCTTCTAGATTGATGTGATAATGTAATTAAATACATTTTATAATGTTGAATTAAGGTAAAATGGGTTCATTATGTCTAGAGAGGTGTGAAAATCTTTTACAACACTTTACAACACCTTTACAAGACATCACTAAAAATAATTATTTTGTTTGCAAGGGCTCAAGACCTAATGTGGATGCATAAAATTCCTCACAATACTAAATCAAGGCCGAGGTCATTAAGTCCAATTTATCATGAATTATTCCCATGTCAAGAAGGAAATGTCTATTTTTCTATGATACATGATCCATGTCAAGAGAATAATCTGAAACATGCTAACATAGATTCCCCTACATATCAAAATCAAAGGATCCCTTCCACACCCCAACATGATAGCCTTCCATACCATCTCATGATCCCTTTCTAAATCAAGATCAAAGTACACCTTCCACCCCATCTAATGATACCCCTCCTAATCAAGCTCAATATGTCTCATCCACTCCATCACATGACCCCCTTCCACCTCATGATCCCCTTCCATATCAAAATCAATATATCCCTTCCACCCCATCCCATGATCCTACCCCAATTCAATATCAAATTTTTCCTCCACCTCCATCTCATGATCCAAGTACCCCTTCATCTCCATGTCATGATCAAAATCCCCCACAAGATCCCATCACCCCTATCCAAGCTACTCATGAACCCCACACTTATTAAATGGGTTCTTCTACCTTCATTCAATCTAGTTTCCCCCAAAAATTTGTAATACCCCTCCATATTGGCCTTTCTAGGCTTTTGAATAAGTGTTTTTTTGTGTTTCATCTTTATTGTGCTATGGAAATTATGTGGAAAGTTTAACAGTTTTATATGCCCTTGTTTAATCAATTAATTAAATTAAAATTGATTTAGACGGTAATTTAAATGAATTTGGAAATTAAAATAATAATCAAATAAATTAATTTTATGAAATATAAAGTAAATAGTTATTATTATATAAATTAATTAAATTTCCTTGTAAAAAGTAATGTATTTAATTATAATTGATAATTTATTATCGTGAAAGGATAATCATTGAAATATGGTAAAACAATGTGATTTTAAATAAATCAATGTGATAAGATTTCAAACTGATGTTAAAACAAAGTTAAAATATAAAAAAACAACAAAGTTAAAATAGAAAAAAACGGAGTGCATGCACATGCACAACTCTAAACTGGTTTTCAAATCAGAAACTTGCTTTTAATGTTGATTTTTGTTTTCAAAAAGTCTTGCTTAATTTTATAGTGCTGGTTTTGGAAAAATTGGGGATTAATATTCGTTTTCGAAGAAGAAAACTGAGCTCTGCAAATTAATTCTGAAAAAGAATTCAGTTAGTTTTGGGGAAAATCGTCTTTGAATGTGTCAATCTCTGTAAGTGATCAAATTATTGAAGAAGGTTATTACAGCTGTGAACGGGTGATCTTCAACCCATCTACTTCGTCATCGAGCGTTGGACTCCGAGTGATTTCTCCATCATATTTTTGCTTCGATTCTTTTGTGCATGGCGGTATCACTCTAAAGTCGGCAGCTTTAAACCAATAGGGTCAGGTATTCGATGTTTGTAATGGGAATTATAATTTACATAATTTGTTGATTTGGTATTTGTGAGTTACTCATCGTATTAGGTGTTCTAAATCTTAGTCCTAGGTTAGATATTTGAGGTTTAACTGCCTATCGAGTTGTGAGGTTGCTGCATGCGCTTGATGTACCGACATAGTCTCCAATGTTTGGATGCATGCCTGAACGCTATATTTGTCTAAACGACTTTGAGAGCTTCCTTGCAAATCTGATTTGGACTTAATCTACAATCATTGCATTCTGTTATACATCATTGATTCTGTCCATACCCATTTTCTTAAGTTTATTCTTACTCTACTTCAAACTCTCATATCGGTATGGGCGCAAGGACATGGAATTGGTTTAGTCTATTGATACGATTAGGATGTTGTATTGCTTTTTCTTATTTAGTTGTCAGAAGGAAGTAATGATTTGTTCCAGATCTATATTCCTTTTTCCTCAATACTTCATTTATTTTTATTTGCATGAAAATCAGCCATCACAGCCTTAAATTCACCCATGCGATGTCATTGTATAGAATTTGTATAAAGGTTGCTCTTCCTTAAGGGGTTTTGGTCAAGTTTGTCGGCCATTTATTCCATTAATCTCGATGGGCCTTGAGAAGATATTAGTCTATGATGAATTCCAATGGCGAGCTGGGTAGATTCAATGCCATCGAAATAGCCACTTCCTACCTTGTAGTTTTACCATAATATGAGAGCCATTGATGATAGCTTTCAGGAAACCTTTATTCTTCTTCATCTGCACTGGTCTGCATTTATATGAGACACTGCACACCACAATGTATGGGATTCGATTTAAAAGCATGGCAATTGGAAATCAAAACTTATCGGTGTATCTTTTCCTAAATTTTACATTTAGATGCAACGCATTTAATTTCAATGAATCTTGAGTCTTTAATTCGCACCCATGTCTTATACTTATCTTTGTTGTTTTTACGCCTTGTCTGCCGTGGTAGTCACAATTGTATATCAGCCAAACCCTTGTCTCTCAATGCTCTCTATTAAGATTTAATAGAATATCCTAACCCTGCGCACAAGATATCTCTTCCTCTATCAAATACCTTCTTTTGCATAGAGAGTATTGATGCTATGTGTGTAAACTACGACCCTTATTCGTTGGTTTTCATTACCATAGATAGGTGCTTCGTATGCATGTGAAGGTTGTGGAAGCCAGTGTTTTTCAGGGAGTAAAATGGGATCTTGTCCTCTAAAGCAAAATGCTTATCGAGTCATAATCATTTGAAGGTCCCTTAGCTCCCATTTGCTTATAAAGAATCTGGTACAACTAGACTTAAGAATATGTCAAGTAATTTATATGCTGGAGAATATTTACATGCTAATTTATATATATGTGTGTGTGTCTGTGTGTCTGTGTGTGTTTTGATGTTTTGTAAACCACAGTCTTGGGATTATATATATAATTTATAGTCCATTATGAGATATGTCTCAAGTAATTGAGGGCAACTTCAAATGAAAAAATTCCATTTAATAAAATGATTTCAATTGGACAGTATTTAAAATAAATTAAGCCCTTAGTCTATAAACCTTAGAATACTTCACATAATCAAGCTATGTAAAAATATGTATTTATAAATCTAGGAGATATGCATTAAATGGGTATTATGTATTAGATTGATTTACATCAACTCAATTTATCAAAAGGATTGATTTAGTTCTTATATAGATAAATAATCTCTTAGTTGAAATATGGAGTAAATGGGAATTAAAAGATTATTTAATCGTGTATAAATTAAGTGCAATGAGTTATTCAAATACAGGTAAAGAAATGATTTAGATGAATTAAAGAGTAATTGATTTAGATAATAGAAGATGTTGAGTTAGATAATCGAAAAGTAATTGATTGGTTATAGATAGATGAATAAAGTAAATAATTAAATAAATTGGTGTATTTCGCCTAGAGGTAAATGTTAATATTATGCCTTGGTAAATGTTAGGAAATTCAATTATATTAGAATTAATAGCTAAGCTATGTTAATCTAATTGAAGGTTGGAAAATATATTGATTTATTTGTGTTTGTTGTTTTATTCTAGAATTGATAGTTTAGGTGAGTGGATTTTGTGAGTTAGCCTAGTGCTCTACATGGATATAGTTTTGAGTGAACATATGTGTTGAGAATTAATGTTGGATTTTGTTTTGTTGCTGATTTGTGCTAGGTTTGTTTATTCGCCAAGTTGTAAGTTTGTTGGGAAATAGATGGTTGGGTATCATGTAGGAGAAAATTGAGGTCTCCCTAGGATGTTGTTGGTTGATTTTCTCCTTAATTATGGTGGTTGAGTTGGTCTTGAGATTATATTGGTTAAAGTTCAATGGAGTAATCCCTTTTGTGCCAAATGTTTGCTGTGAATATTTTGATTTCATGGTTATTTTTGAATCGAGTTTATTATGTTAGTATTGGTTGCATTTGAAGATCCCTTTGTGATGTTGCTACTCATTATTCTATTCTTTCTTGAATTTGGTATTTTAGTTAGTATTTTGAGATCATATTATCTTTTACATTTTGATGGGGGAACCTTTTTGTTAGTAATTTGTTAGCCTTCTAGAGGTTAGAGGGAAGAATGGTTTTTTTTTGCAAGAGATGGTATAGGGGCCAGGGATTCAGTGAGGCTACCTAGGTAACTTGGGATGGGGGTCAGAAACCTAGGAGGATCCACATTGGGTAACTCATATCAAGCCTGAAGTGTTTACATGAGTTTTATATTGGTTCACCTGAAAGTGGGTGGTTTCATGATTTTGTCATTTTCATAATGGTTGATCTTTTTACTTAGGTTGTTTTTATGTAGGTTTGAGTCTTGCACTATGGAAATGGTTTATAATGGAGATCTTGTGCGAGGTGGTGTATGCCTCGTTTTATGTACATATTTATATGGTTTTTCTTGTTTGTGCAAGTTTACTTACCCAGTTGGTGACTGTGAGTCTCTTGTTGCTAGTAGGGGAGTGGCTTTCAATGGGGGTCGGCACACAAAGTGGCATACGGGTAACTCATTGAGAGTTTCCTTAATCGGTGATAACCTAACAATTAATTAGAGGGTTTGGGTGGTATGTCATTTTAATCCAAATAAGTTAGCCTCACTCATGGCTCAAGTGCTCGCTTAGGATTGAGATGAGTGCGAAGGCCTGCAATGGCAAAGGTCAACTACCTTGTCTTCTTGAAGGGTATGTTGATCTTGCATGAGTGAGAATAGGGGTTCGGGATCGGTTGAGGTTGTCAGGGTTTAACCAAGTACGGGGGCGGTAACCTATAAAGATCTTCATTGGGTAACCCGTGTCGAGCTTATGTGATGACACTCCACCCTTTAGCAACCTTGTATGTTTTTTGTTCCCCTCTTATTGTTTTTGTACCTCTAGAAGCGAATGTTGTCTTGTGTTTGTTTTTTCTCTTGTCATGGAGTCCTATTTGCGATTGTTCATCTGACTATTTTGGTTGTGGATCTTTCTTGTCATCTCCTAGCATGGGGGTGGGCCTTAGGGTCCATGTGGTTGGGTGGAATGTGCTTTGCACCCCATTGGGTCCCCAGACGATGTTCATGAAGCACAAAGTTTTTGTTGATTCTATTGATCCATAGCTTCACCACAATTTAGTTGTACCATGTCCGTTTATGTATTACTCTTGAATTTGATGTATCATTCTGCACTATGTGTCAGGAAGCACTATTATAATTTTGTAAATATGAAATGATGTAATTTCATATTGATGTATATGTACAATATGAAATTGTCAATGTAATATATTGATGTTCTTGACTATATCATGGTTTTATAATGTAATCTTGATATTCGTTAATTATCATTATGGAATGGGAATTGTGTTAAGTAATGCAGTCACATGTACCCCAAAGGATGTAGTTTATATTGTATATGTATAATTTCATTACATGTATTTTATGTTAATGTACTTCTCATATTAGTTTACTTTTTTTTAAAAAATCATAAATGTTTGATGTTTTGTTTCCTTTGGAGTTTGTGTGACGGGGCATTACAAAATCTATCATTCCTTCCATGTCATATCCTCCTCAAAATGGACTTGCATCTTGTTTTCAAAACAAGTATCCTATTGGAAAAATGATTTATCAAAAAATACATTATCAAGGAAAAATGATAGGCCTACATGAGAAAGGACTTTTAGAACCCATCCAAATCCAAGCAAATCCTAATTATCATGACCTTGGCTATAAGTCTATATACATTGGTACTCCTTCCATCTACCCCAAATCCAAAATCCTACCTTCTAAATCCAAACATTCATATTATCCATCATCCAAATCCAGTTTGAGTCCTTATATTCTGAATCCCAAGCCTTCATCTCTTCCATCCATCTTGGAACCTTATGTTCCAAAGCCCAAGCCTTCATCTCTTCCATCCATCTTGGGCCCTTATCTCCCAAAACCAAGTCCTTCATCCCTTCTATCCATCTTGTGTCCTTACATTTCATCACCTAGCATTCCTACTCTAAAATAACATCATCCTCTTTATCCATCACCTCATATTCCTAATCAAGATCACCAAAGGCACACATTCTTGAAATCCTTCCAACTTCCTACGTACACCAACCCAAATTCATAATACCTCCATATAATTCCTCTCCATCCACCAATCCCATTGCTCTAAAAACTAATTTGGATGCCAAATCTCAAATTCATAAAGCCAAAAATGCATAAAAATCAAAGGATCAACATGTCTCATCAAAAATACATAAAAAAAAAGAAAAAAATTATCAAAAATTAAAAAATTAAATACCAAAGGCCACAAAGGACCATGAAGAAAAAATAAAAGTAAAAAACCAATAGATTCAAAAAACACTCCTAGAATAAATGCATCCCAAAGAAAAATCAAAATTGGCATCCAAACTTGCTTATCCAATACATTTATCCACTCCTAAGTCCAACCAATCTAATAATCCTTCATCAACTCCATCCATTTTGGGTCCTTAAATCCCAAAGTCACTAGTAGAATTTGGCAAATAAATGACTATGTGACTAAAACTTTTAGTCACGTGACTAAAAATGACTAAATTCTACTATTTTTTTGTAATTCACAAGTATAAATGATTAAATAAATGACTAATTTGGTCATCAAGTAAAATCACAACTAAATAATTGGTCAAACAAATAAAAATGAATAAATAAATGACTATTACTCCTCTATTATTTTTTCTTCTGAATTTGATCATAATCCATGGAGCTTAAGCCCCCTGGTGGGACCCTACCTAAGTGGGCGTGGGCTGCCTAGGTTGCTTGGTGCACCAAAATACCTATTGCATGGAAGGCTTTGCACAATGCAGTTAATGAAATAACATTTACATTCTTTAACTTTTATTACTCATTATGTTAATAAATCATTAATGTTTTTAACTATGATTTGAAGCCAGTTTTATTTTCCTGTTGTGTTAGCATGTCAAATGTATCAAAGAGGAATTGTGGTCAATTTCACTAATAAAATATGATTTAAACATTAATTGCATTTTGGGGCTATCTTCTGGAACCTGGTATATTATTATATTATATTATTATATAATTATATTATATGTATTATTATATAATATTATATAATAATATAATATAATATTTATTTTATATAATTTTATATTATATATTATATAATAATATAATATTATAATATATTTAATAATATGGGCACCAAATTTTCATTTCACCCTAACCTATTTTAACCATATGCGTGCCAAAATTATACATATTTCATTTCACCTTTAACTTATGGCACCCACCTCCATTTCATTTTTGCACCCATGTGTTGCTTCTCGTTGAAACCCTAAAAGTAAACCCTAACTCAAAAAGGTATCGGGCACTCTTCAATAGTTGGATATCGGGTAGGCTGGAGGAGCTAAGAAGCCCAACGAGTCAGAGGGAGAAGTGGAAAAGTGGTGCAGAGATGATGGATTTGTTTGCTGTGGAAAGGGTAGAGGCAATGTGTTTGAAGGTGGCAGAAGTAGGTTGGCACCTTCTTCCTGGCCTCCTCCCATATGCCCACCACACATTACACTAGGATACCTCGACGTAGGCAGCGAATCAATATTTGCAACAACATTACTATTGTTACCCTGCTTGGACATTCCTAGCTACTATTTATTGTTGCTAGACCTACTGACTTGTTGGTCTCCCTGTAGCCTCTCTAGCTTTATTGCTCAATTGATGCATAGAGAAAACCCTAGAAAGCGCTTACAATAAACAACCAGTAGATGGTCGTCGAACAATAGGTTCCTAGTAGATCTAATAGATGTTGTGGAACTTTTCTCTTAGCTATTGGAATACAGTGACGAAGATCGTGTGTTTGAATCCTAGGCCTTTATAGGTTTTTTTTCTTTAAATTGGATTTCTCATTGAGGCCATTGAATCTGTGTTGCTATTAAGCACTAGGTGGGAAAAATAATTTTATTATTTGGCTTTATATGTCTTTAAAAGGCTATGCTTGAAAAGCCCTCAAATTTTAGGTTGGGAACTTCAATTTATTTTCTTTTTTGACTTGGCTACCGGACTTCATATATTTTATCAATTGATTTTTTTTGTTTCAGTGTGTTTGAAGGTGGAAAAAGCAGGTTCCATGGCCTTTTTACACCACAACCAAACCCTTTTCTAGCCCCATTTCCTCACTTGCCTCAACAACACCTTCTGCATTTTTGTGGATTGCCTCAACAATTTAGGGGTTCTCAGAAGACAATATGGGCTTTCCATGAATTTCAAGGAGACATGATGGTCATAATTGCAGGTGTAAACCATTTCCTTGTAGCTCTGATCACATATGAGCCCATGCGACCATGGGAAATTTTCCCTTGCATTTAAGTCATTTCCAAATTTCAACAATAGATTGCCTATTTGTACATAAATCAATAATAAAAATATAGGTTTTAAGGTTTTTTTCAAATTAAATAAAATCTTGAAGTGATGGTTTTGGCTTGACATACTACAACCCATTTTAGATTGAAGATCTTATATTTTTGGTTGTACAATAGCATACATTCTGCTAGCTGAGGAATGTAGTGCCTTGTTTTAAACAATTCAAAGTTAATGGCCAATAGACTCAAGAAAATGCTTGAACAAAATTCAAACTGATAAGTATTGCCCAGTTTAAATGTCACACAAGTCAGAAAGTGTGTCAACTGTAGATTTACATCACTTATTTTGTTGGATTTCATTGATATTGTACAATTTTTATTTTTATTTTGTGACTCTACAGTTTAAGAGTATCATTGATATAGTTGTGCATCAGTCCTCTTGTAACTTCTGCCACGGTCTCTATTTTAGATTATGTTTGTAATTCAAATTTTCATAATAGATTGCTACACATGATCCGAAATGTTGATATAAATACATACAAAGTTAATTTCAAAAAAAAAAATCAAATACTACATGAATTGTGAAAAAATTATGCCGACTCACATCACTTATAATGGTTCTTAAGTATGGACTGTATGCTTTTAACAATTTAAAAAATAAAATTACAGATGTTATATTGAAGAGGAAATAATATAAAAAATTGAGTGCCAATTTATACAATATTTAAAAGGTTGTAAATTAGATCAATTTTAATTTTTATATATAATATCTTCTAATTATTATTACCTACATAGTTTTCGCTTGTTAAGTAGAGATCTCTCATTTTGTAGACTAGAAAATTCTTAAACCATCGTATGAAAAAGACAAGATTATCCAGTTTTGTGAACATAACATGAGAGCAGACTCAACTCAAGAACTGTTTGAGAGGCCTATAATTAACTACTAGCCATGTTGAATACAACCCACCTATTCTTCAATCATTGACACCTTCTTAAAATGAAGTTGTGTTTAAAGAATATTAAAAGCTAACTCTTGTCGCTGACTCTAGATAAAGAACATTGGCTTCTGCAAAAACATTGTACAAGTTGTAGAAATATTGCAGTTTAAGAATCTCAGTATCTTTCCCTACAAAAAAATTATGAAGAATGTATAATGTAATGAAATCACTTAAACTTCAATGAACTAAGAAAAATTCAAAATTGGTATGTTCCTTTTTTCCAACTATAGTCATTTTCCACTAGTACTTTTTTTCTAGGCTGAAATGGTCCATTCTCTGAGAAAACTCCCACTCCCAGTGAAGAATAGCCAGGCCCTCCAACGCATAAATCTCTGCTTTTGAAAATTGTTTGGACTTGACACATCTAAAAAAATTCAAATTAAATGGAATATCTTCGTGTCAATATGGAATTTGGTTGGGTGCTTACTTTCTTATTAGTGAAAATATTGGTATAAATATATACACAACACAAATTTTTATGTCAAATGTATTCGGGTCTCCTAAATCCAACAAATCATTCAAATTCTAGAATTCTAGGCATATATAATCATTATATTATATATCATCTATCTTGCTTACAATATTTGCATAATTACCTCCATTCAACCATAACACAAGAGGCTTAGAGCTTGGATTCTTTTTTGCTTCTACAAAATAGTAGAATAGAGCACGGTCATATTTCCTGTCTACTGTCACATACCCAGCATATTGTTTGAAGGGAACTAGTGGTTGGCTAGGAAAACGAGTAATAAGGGAAAAGAAGGAGACTAGATCTCCTAAATTTCAATTGAAAGAACCAATTTTATTTCAAGTAACACAATTCTACTTGAAAGATCCATTGTTAAAATTTCCCTCTCTTAAATAGCTTGCTCTTATGAATTTATACACTCTCTCTAGTTCTTATTAGCTTTAAAACACAACAACTGGTCCATATCTTAAATAGCTAGCTCTTCTATATCTTAATGGGCATATGATATTTTGCTTACTAAATGAGCTTTATGAGTTTTATATGTAGTAATATAACTAATATTTGTAATATCAATATGCAATTATCATAATCTCTATTTTTATTTAATCAAAAATACATGATAAATTGGGAAGTTCTTTAATCTTTATTTTAGATTGGCTTTCTAAAATGTAAATATTGAACTTAACTCTTTCTAATCTTTTCTTGACAGTTGATGGGATGTATGCATACGGTTAATTCCTTTTTTCTCCTCATTGATATCTTATTTTCATTTTAATAATTGTATTTTCATTTTAATAAACATATTCTAAAACCATTGTTGAAACCTTATTTTTAGGTTGGAGCTCATCAAATTGGAGAGGTGAACATGCACTCTTTACTTTCATCTGACCATGGCTAGTGAGATTTCTAGATAGGAAGTTTCCATCCTTCTCATTCAAATCCTTCCAATGTTCTCTCAAGGGTTGTTTGGATAGAATGGGAGGCAAGGTTGCTAAAATCGAGCAATATATGCACCACAAATAATATAACTACATTTTATATATATTTTCATGTCTTTTCTCCCTTCAATGTTTGTAGCATTTGTATCGTTATTTTGGATTTTTCTTCCATGGCAACCAAGAGTGCGTTAAAGGATGTATTTCTTGGATATTTGTTTATGCGGTTGTATGTTGTTTGTAATTCCTTTGGTTGATTTGATTTATAACTTGAATCATTGATTCACTCAAATAAATGACTAAATCAATGACTACTATGACTAAAATAAATGAATACAATGACCAAATATATGACTACAATGACTAAATATATGACTAAATGACTAAATGACTAAATTAATGACTAAATATATGACTAAATTAATACATACTGAAATAAATGACTACCATGACTAAATAAATGACCAATTAACAAGAATGAATGACTAAATTAATGACTAAATATATGACTAAATAAATCACTACCATGATTAAATAAATGACCAGTTAACAACAATGTTGACTAAATTAACGACTAAATCAATGAATAAATCAATGACCAAATCAATGACCAAATCAATGACTAAATAAATGACTAGATAAATGACTAAAATAGTTTAGTCATAAATTTGGTCATGTTATAAATGACCGACAATAAACTACTAATGGTCACGTGACCAAAATTAGTCATTTATATGCAATTTTTAGTAGTTTATTTAGTCATATATTGTTGTTTTTATACTAGTGAATTTACATGCACTCCTCCATCTAAACCTCAAAATATAAAGTCCACTTCTATTCCACAACTCCACCACCCTTCAAGGTGTGTGCCAATGTTGACCTTTCCAACATTCCCATCCATGCACCCACAAGTCTTCCAATATCCCATCCATTATCCACCACTTATCCCCCATCATCTTCCTCTAATCCAATACTTTACATAAATATTTACCATCATGACATCATCCTACCAACATCTATGGACATACTTTTAGTTGCCATGGTAAGAAAGAATAGAAAAAAATGAAAAAAAATGAAAAAAATGAAAGAAAAAAGAAAAAGAAAAAGAAAAAAAAGTAAAGAGAAATCATTTTTCCAATGGTTAAAATCACTTCTTGTAGCACCTTGGATAGGTACCATGATGAAAATCTGACAAATAGGAATCATGTGTAATCTATTATCCTCTAGCACAAAACACTTGGTGGCAAGTTTCATCCATGCTATCCTACCTACCAAATTCCCCTTTATCCCTCATCTCCTATCCATTACCCTACTTGCATTCATCTTTCCATTTTTTTCACTTTTGATCTTGATAGGGCTAAGGATCTCTATAAGTATCATGTCACGTATCTACTTCACCTTATGCATGCCCTTCAAGTTCTATTGCTTATTTTATCCATGTCTTATTTCCATCTTTGATCTTGCTTATCCTATTCATGTCCTATTTCCATTTTATCCATATCTTATCTATATCCTATCTAGATCCATCCCTTGATCTTGATAAAAACCTAGGGGCATATACTTCAAAATATGTTTTTGGAAAACTCTTGACATATCTATTCCTTGGGACCACATACCATTTAATTCACACTTTCATTACCACCATAGCCATATGTCTAACCTCTTATCTTGCAAAAAACATGTTATCCCATTGTGATTTAGTCCTTGGAAATCAAATGGGATCTCCATTCCATAATAAGTTACCTCCATCCTTCACCTATCTATTTTTCATTTTATTAGTCCATTCATCTTGTCATAATGTTCCATTCCTTGCTAGACACTAGGGGCAAGTGAATAAATATTGCTTGGAAATAAATTCTTATATATGTCACTTACCTCAATGAGTGATCTAGACGTCTAAAAATTCATATATTCAAAAAATCAAAAAAAAAAAATCAAAACATTTCAAAAATCCAAAAAAACAATATCAAAAATTTCAAAAATCCAAAAACATTTAAATATTCCTTGAAAAATCAAAAAAAAAAATGTTCCAAACACAAAAAACACTTGCAAAAAATCAAAAATTTCAAAAACTGCAAAATAGTTGTAAAATATCAAAAACTTTCAAAAAACAATGTGTTAGACCAAGTTGTTGCACTACGTTGTCCCTGTGACTTCACGTAGGAAATTCCATCATCGATGAGCCCTCAAGGACTAGGTTAGTCCTTTAAGGTATTTTATAGTAAGCTTTTCATCTACCATAACTCACTTTCCATAATAAACTATCGATTGTCAAGGTCACTCAAACTACGTTACCTCTATGACTTCATGTAGGCAAGGCCATCATTGATGACCCCCGGGGCTTAGGTCTATCCCTTAGGTGCTATCTATCCTTATCCATGTCTCATAATAAATTGTGCCTTTCTAAGGTTGACACTTTGATCAGACACAAATATACATCTTGTAGAGGATTGAGCTTAACATTTATCTCAAAACATAGATAAACTATCCAACTAGTCTTTAATCATAACCAATCAATTGCCTAACCATAAGTATCTATCAACATCAATGATCCTTATCCACCATCAACAGTCTTATATAGAATGTTGCATCATCAAAACCAAACTCGACATATTATACGAAATGTATTTCTGAAACTAGATTTCATCCATTAGCTACCATTTGTCTTATATAGGTTGTTGCATCCTCCAAACTAGACTCGAAATTTTATACATGGTGTATAATTCTTGAAGTTAGACATAATCCTATCAAAAATTCTTATACAAGATGTTGCATTGTCAAAACTAGCCTTGGCATCTTATACGACATGCTTCCTCTCTTGAAACCAGATGTTATCATTATCCAGAATTGTATCATACAAAAATTCATTGATTAGAAAGAAGATCTAAATGGTTGTTCACTTGTTTTGTCTAGTTAGTCTTATATTTTTTTATCTAATTTATCTTTGGTCATGTTACTATGCACCTCAAGGAAATCAACAAGTGATTGGAGGAGTGATGATGGATCATGATCTTTTTCTCTTTGATTTCTATTTGTGGTTTGTCTTGTAAATATGACTAGGGCAACTAGGTTCCTTGTGTGCAATTGTGGTTCCATTTGGAAAAATAAAATATCCTATGCAAGTTAAAGTTCATCTAACACTTTCTTGCATCAGGACTAACATGATTTGTGGTTATTTTCTCACATATTCTGACAAGGTTCTATTGTCACTAGTATGCATCATGGCATTCCTTGTCTGTAATGTTTGTTTTTGCAAAGGGATAATATATCACAACTTGGTCTATGTCATACCTTGGTTTCCATTATATATTTCCATAATAAAATTATTTATGATGATAATCATGCATTAGAATTAGAGCTCAAAATCTATCAACAAGATCACATATCAATTCATTTCATTGCATCCATTCCATTTCATTCCAATTCTATCTAACTATTCTTCACTTCTTACTAACCTTTTCTTCTAGTTAACATTTCTTCTATTAGTCCTCATACTTGCACACATCAAATTAACCTTGTCAATAAACTTGCCAATTTTTTTGGAATTTTTCATAAATTTGTTAAAAATTTTGAGGGGGCATCAAGCTATCTCGCCTTAACCAAGGCATACTAGAGTAGGTCAAGAGCTAGATTCTGTTGATTATTCTTTGACACAATACTCAAAATCACATTGTATCAAAGAGGGGAATAATGTAGACACCAAAAAATGTCCCAAGCTTGCAAGCAACATTTTCTCACTAATTTGAGCCTTTCCTACATAATTAAATGATTTTAATTAATTATTTCCTAATGACGCATTCTTCTATTAATTAAATAATTTTTAATTATTTAATTAATTCACTTTATCTTTATAATTTTTTGGATTAATTAATAAAATTTATTTATTTAAATGTGTGACTAATTACTCTCTTTTATCATCTATAATTAATTAATTATTTTTTTATTTAATTATTCATTTTCAGTTTCCCTCATTTCTTCTATAATTAAATAATTGTTTTTAATTATTTAATTATTCATTATCTTTTTTCTTCTACAATTTTTTTTTTATAAAAAGGGGTAAAAACTTTATTGAATTCAAAAGATTAATAGTACATAAGAATAAGGGAGCCTATCAGCTCCCACAAAGGAAAACCCAGAACAACAAGTACAAATAGAACCACCAACTAACCAACCATCAGCAACTTATCCCTCCATATCATCAGCAATGACCCTCCCTAGATCAAGAACATACTCAGGAGATTATTGTCCCCACCCCTCAATCCTCTAATCATCCTAATGCTCTGAAGCCCACCTGGCAAAACTATCAGCCACCCTATTCCATTCATGCAGGATGTGGACAAAGGACACCACTTCTAATGTAGAGCACCTCTGCAAAATCTATCTAACCACTATAGCAATCTACCAATCAACATCAGCTACCCTTTTCTCAAGCAACAAATTAATAATAATCTGTGAATCAGATTCATAGATAACCTTTCACCAACCCAAGGTGCAAGCACGTTCAATAGCCTAAAGAATCACCAACCTTTCCATAAGGTTGTTAGAATTCTGCCCCTTATGGATGGAGAAAAGAAAAATGACCAAACCAGTACAGTCTCTACCAATTCCACCAATACCAGCAAGCCCTGGGTTGCCTCTAGAGGAACCATCAATATAAATCTTTAGAAATTCCGTCAGAGGAGGCATCCATCTTCCAACCCTTTGAACCTTATTTTTTGCTCTCCTACCTCTTCTAACACAGATAGAGATAGGAGTCAACTCCTGCAATCCCAATCTATTAACAATCTCATCATCTCTTCTTTCCAACAGAAGAGTCACTTCACATTTAGCTTCCACAGTCTCTTGGATCATCCCAATAATTTGGTGCCAAACCTATTAAGCCATCAACCTTTCTCCACGAAAAATCCTACGATTCATTTCCAACCAAATTTTTCAAAGGATGAAAGTAGGACCAATGCTCCACAAAATCTGGAGAAAAGAGGCCTAGGAGGGGGAACTTCCCAGATTACTCAAAAATTCAACAAGAGAAGATGCATGAACACAAGGTTGTTTCCAAACACCCCACCACCAATGCCAGAGCAACATAGAATAAGAACATCAAAAAAATAAATGGGAAGAATCCTCCTCACTGCACCCACACAGAACACACATAGAGGGGCCCTGGAATCCTCGCTTACGAAGATTCTCCCAAGTCAAAAATCTATTCCAAGCAAGAGTCCAAACAAAACAATTACATTTAGGCCATGAAAACTTGTTCCACACATGTTTCCACTAAGGGACCTCCACCCCCCCAAACTTATGAGAAAGAAACTCCCGATAACAACTAGCTACAGTAAAAACACCCTTAGGGTTTAGACTCCAAGCTAGAATATCCTTATCCCCAAGGGAGTTGCATTGTCTGCCAGCCAAGATATTCTAAAGCATAATACCATCCTCCTCCAACTCAAGAACATGCCACTCACCTAGGTCCTTCCACCTAGCCACCTCTACCTATCCATCAAGGTCAAAATTCTTAAAATCACTCACTCTAGATTAACCGGCCGCCAAAAATCTCTACGACAGAGTCACCAAATTAGGGTACTAACGAAGAATGGGCATGTAACCATCCTAAGAATCAGACCAAAACATAGCCTCAACCCCCTTATTACAAATCCAGAATAGGCCCTCCTTGATTAGCACAGCCCTTTCTTAAGTGTTCCCTAAATCACTGAGCCTTTCCCTGCTAGAGGAAACCTAGGAAGCTCCTCCTTACAAATTCCTGGAAGATACTTGTCGGATAAGATCCTGGCCTAGCAATGATCTTGTTCCACACACCACCTCCAATAAAGCTTTGTAGCCAAAGTGAACCCAGACCAAGTCACCTTCTATAAACCAAGTCCCCCCACCTGCCTTGGGCTACAAACAACATCCCACTTAACTAGGCTCCATTTAGATGAGGACAAGCTACCTGCCCATAAGAATTGTCTAGCCAGAGAGTCCATATCCTTCACAAACCCAACAGGAGCAACCTGTAACATGCACCTATAAATATGAAGAGCCTGCACCATGGACTTAAGCAATAGAACCTGCTCAGTGAAAGAAAACCATCGATGAGTCCAATGACTAACCTTTGCACAAAACTTGTCCAAGATATTCCGCCATGATTCCCTAGGAAGTCTACCAATAGAGATATGAATACCTAGATAGGTTAAAGGGAGAGAATCAATTTGGAACCTGAGGATATGAGAAATCCTTTGCTGAATAGGCCGCAGAGTATTAAAGAAGAAAATGGAGGATTCATCTTCATATTAATCCTTTGACCAGCAGTAGCAAGATAGATATCCAAGGCCTTATGTAGACTCAAAGCTTCTATGATCTTGGCTAGACCCATCAAAGCTGTATCATCCAAAAATTGCAACTGTGACTAAGGAGGAAAGTCATTTCCCCTCTTCCATCCCTGAATCAAACCCAACTCCACATTATGTTTCACTAGTCTACCCAGACTTTCCGCCAGAAGAATAAATAAGGAGAGATAGGATCCCCTTGACAAAGACCCCTAGAAGCACTAAAAAGAGCGGTAGGATCCCCATTAATTAGCACCAAGAATGAAGTGGAGGAAACACAACTCATCACCCACTGGATCCATTCCTCAGCAAACCCAAAAGTAATAAGGATTTTTCACAAAAAGGACCATCTCACTCTATCATAAGCCTTTGCCATGTCGAGCTTGATGAACATAGCCTTTTCTTTCAAGGATGCCATCGAATGAATGGTCTCCGTAGCAATGACCACCCCATCTAAAATTTGTTGATCCTCCACAAAACCACTTTTTTCCTCAAAGATAAGCCCACTGAGCCATCTCTTCAGCATTTTAGCAATTAGCTTGGAGATTATTTTATACACCACATTACAAAGAGAAATGGGACAAAATTGATTCAGACGATCCACCCCCTCACATTTGGGAATGAGAGCAAGTAAAGTAGAGTTTAAAGCCTGAAGCATCTACTTGTTTTTCTGGTATTCACGCACCACCTCCATCAAGTCCAATTTAATGATGTCCCAAAACTCTTGATAAAATTCCACTGTAAACCCATCAGGACCTAGGGCTTTCCCTTTCTTCATTTGAAAAACAATAGCCTCTAATTCCTCCAGCGAGATATCTCGCAAAAGATATCCATTCATCTCCCTAGTGACTAGAGAGGGAATACAAGCCAGAACTTGGTTTTCTTCCTCCGTAACATCCTGAGAGTCCTCACAAAATAAAGAAGCATATAACTCAAAAGCTTCTCTAGATATATCCTGCAAGGAAGATAGATGCTCACCCCTGTCGTTCACTAGAATAGGCATAGAATTACCATGCCTCCTATCCTTCACCAAGTTGAAGAAAAAGGCAATGTTCTTATCCCCCTCCTATAACCACTCAACTCTAGCTTTCTGCTTCCAAAAAATTTCCTCACTCAGCTCACACTCCTCCAAAGCTTTTCAAGCCCAGACCTCCTCCCTGAGTAAATCCTCAAAAAGACCACACTCCCTTATCTCTCGAGTGATGACATCCAAGACAGCTTGTGCATCAACCCTAGCATGAAAAATATTGCCAAAGTACTGCCTATTCCACCTTTTAAGTTGATATTTTACATATTGCAGCAACTTGGAAAAGGAATACATGGCAGTACCAAAAGCAAGTCTTCCCCTTCTCCACCAATCAGCCATATGCACTTGCAAAGAAGAATCTCTTAACCACATAAGTTGAAACTTGAAAGCAAGGGACTGAGCCACCCGAGCTCTGAAGAAGAAAAAAACTTAATAGGCCAATGATCTAAAGCCCTCCAGTCAAGAATCTCAAAGCCAGAAGACAACCCTCTGCCAACCCAAAAATAGGACACCAAGAAGCGATCAAGTCTCTCTGCAATACAACTCTCCCCCAATCTCCTATTTTTCCAAGTAAACTTCCCATTTCAAGGCTTAATGTCAACCAGGTTCAAAGAAGAGATTCTATCATGAAAAAGGGATGCAAAGGGTTCCAATCTCACAACACCGCCTATCTTCTCATCTATCTCAATAATAGCATTGAAATCCCCTGCAACAATCCAAGGGAACAAAGGAGCAAGGCTCCAAACATAACTAATATAGGACCACAATGACTTCTTACTAGGAAAATTAGTAGGCGCATAGATGTTCAAGAGGAGAATAGTTTCCCCCAAATCAAAACTTGAAACAACCACAGAGATTGAGGACTTGGAGGACACCCACCAAAGGGGACGAATCTTCAATGGATTCCATAGGCAAGCCACCCCACTTACATTACCATGAGCCCCAATACACTAGAAACTTCCCCATACCCAAAGTTTAGGAATCATACCCATCATACCTTCAACTGTTAACTTAGTCTCCTAAAGAAAAAGAACATTAAGAGAATGAGAACGCAACAAATCCCAAACAACTTTTTGTCGAGGGCCACTGTTCAAGCCCCTTACATTCTAGGAGAGGACATTCATTTTAGAGGGTTAAAGAAATGTGAATCCAAAGTCCTTACAGACCCAACCGCCACTAGAGACTCCCCCATCAACTTTAATTTCTCCAAATCCAGGTTCTTTCTCCCCACTTTAGAAGACTTCTCTACCACCCCTTTCTTTAGGTCCTTCTGAAGAATTCCTAGTGAAGGAGAAGCCTTATTACCTTTTACCAAGCCTACTCTTGTTTTCACCAAAGGGATGGATAGCCCTCCTTCCCCCAACTGCGGCTCCATAGAAGGCTTAGTTCCCCCAAGAACCACCATACTCAGGTCCGATTCCAACTAGATAGCCCCAACTTCCTGAGGAGTTTGGATGTGCTATGGGAAACTGCCTTCTTGAACCCCTTCTAAAACACTGTGATCCAAAATCAACAATGTCAGATTCACTTCCTGATGACCAAGGTCATCAAGCACCTCAAATCTGTTACATGAATCTCCATCTTGGCAATCCTTAAAGGTCCTCTTTTGGCCCCAATTCCTATTACAAGCCTTGGTAGGAATAAAACCCTCAACATCCATAGCCTCAGCTAACACTATCTCCTTACCCTTGTCACCCTTTGAGGGATTACGAGGAGGTTGAGTTGCCCGAATCCCTAGAGATTTAAACTTTAGGCATCTTCTCTACAAATGCCCATATTCACGACAAAGACGACAACGAAAAGGAAAAGTCTCATAGTCAAGCCGTTGCACCCAGGAGCATGAACCTGCATGTATTTCCAAAGAATTTGGGATAGGGTTATTCAAATCCATTTCAACACAAATACGAGCAAAATTCATTACCTTTTTGTCTAGAGTTTGTTGAGAAGGACCCACTGATTTTCCCAGTAATGAAGCAACTCGATGCAAAATGTCATTTTGCCAAAATTCCACTTGAAATCTAGGGAGGCGAACCCAAATTGGCACCCAATTTAGAAGCTCCTCTGAAGGATCAAAACTCATATGCCATGGCTTAATGAATAGACCAACCTGGTTGTGGAAGTAAGGCCCACCTTCAAAAACTCTATTGCAATCTGCCATGCAATTAAATGTCACCATGAAATAGTTATTTGCTAACAACATTATTCCCAATTCACCCTCTGGGGACCAAGAGCGATGAGCCCATGAGTCCAAAAATTGGAGCGAAACCCTCATTCCCAAAAATTTGCATAGCAAAGCATGTTTTGAGAAATACTCAATGTCCTCCACAATCGATTCAGGTTGGATAACCAGCACCGGCCTTTCCTTGGAACATTCAAGGCATCCATTTGTCTTCGGAATACGAGAACCACTAGCATGAACAAATCCATCATTACTTGAATCGTTTGAAAACAAACTATTATTAAAAACTTTCGAAGAACGATTTGGAGGTGAGGCCCCAAAAGTAGCACAAAATCCAAAGGGGATTTGACCCCTGATGACTCCCCCTAAGCCATGCAAAAATGAGTCCCAAAAATTTCTATAGGAAAACTGACAACCACACTTGTGAAGCTTGTACTAGGTATGGATAAGAGAGCCCCACATGCCAAACTACAGGCTGGCAGCCCACCCGACCAAAGTGATTTCCAAAATAGGAAAAATTATGGCTCCTCACAAACCACCGAATAAGATCTGCAGCAAAAACAAGACACCCCTTCCCGAAAATGGAAAAAGACCCACCCCTCTATGCACAAAAGATTGAAGAATCTGATCCCCCACCGAGCCAGCACATGCACAGAGAAATGGCGACCTGCACCATGCCATTACTGGCCGTGAGCCCTCACCTACGCGCTGCACAGACCTGTCATCCCATCTCAAGCTTTTTCTTCTACTATTAAATAAATCCTTATTTATTTATTTATCATTTCCCTTCATCTATAATTAAATAATTCTTTCTAATTATTTAATTATTTACCATTTACCTCCATTCTTAATTAAAGAAGTGTTTTCAATTATTTAATATTTCATGTCTTGCTTCTCTTCTATAATTAAATAATTATTTTTAATTATTTAATTATTCATTTTCTGTCTCCTAAATTAATTAGTTGTTGCAATTGTTTAATTTATGTATTCTTACCCAAGCCCTATCTCTCAACTAATTTCTTTGATCATGGTCTCATCTTCACATCTATATCTATTTTCCTCTCAACTAATCACATCCATTGATCATGATACATCATCAATCAATCCTCACTGTTCATTTGAATTGGAATTCCTATAAAATTAACCTATGAATTCCATTTCAAGGTTTACCACAATCTTCAATATTCTTCTATAACTCACATCATTCATCTTGAAAAACTAAAATCTTTAATATTTTACTATCACTCATATCATTCATCTTGAAAAATGATAATCTTCAATATTTTCCTATAACTCATATAATTCATCTTTTTTTTTTTTTAAAAAGAGGGTAAAAACTTTATTGAATCATAACAGCATTACAAAGTCCAAAGAAGGAAGCCACAAGGGGCCAAAAACAACAAGAATTAATTCACACCCAAGAAGCACCTCATATCCTCAGCAACCCACTCCTCAAGAACAGGGGCCATATCAACAGGGAGATTGCTCCAATCATCCACAGACCAAGAATCAGTCTTTTCCGACGCCCATCTAGCCAGCCCATCAGCCACCCTATTCCACTCCCGTGGAATATGACGGAAAACAATGGACTCCAAGGTAGAGCACAGAGAAATAATCTGTTTGACAACCACAGCTAGCTGCCAATTCACATCCTCCAAATTTTGATTATTCAACATATCAATAACCACCTGAGAATCAGCTTCACAAACAATCCGCCGCCATCCAAGGGAAACTGCACGCTCAACCGCCAAGAGAATAGCGCTAGCCTCCATAAGATTATTAGTTTGCAAACCACGATACATAGAAAAGAAGAAAACCACCACTCCAAGGCTATCTCTACCAATACCACCAACCCCAGCATGCCCAGGGTTACCCCTAGAAGACCCATCAGTATTAATTTTCAACTCCCCTAGAGCAGGTGGGCACCAAAAGCCCTCACGAGCAACCCTCTCACGCCCACGCCTACGATGCACTTTACTCATAATACACTTCCCCCCTGTGGCAAGACCCAGGGAATTTACAACACCCAAGTCCCCAGGAGCAATCGGCACAGACAAGTCACACTTTGCAGTCAAAGTCTCCAGCAAAGCCCCAAGAATTCGCCTCCAAAGTTGCCCCACGAGCAATTTTTTATCCAAGAATATTCTTCTGTTACGTTCCAACCAGATTTGCCAAACAATCAAACTAGGACCAATGCTCCAAGCAATTTTAAGAAAAGAGGTTGTAGCAGGAGAAGAGCCCTGTCTCTTCCAAAAATCTTCCAAAGAAGAGACATGGCAACATGGTAAGCTCCAAAGATTCCACCAGTGATGCCAGATAGTCTTAACAAAAGAGCACTGAAAAAATAGATGTGATAAGCATTCATCATGCTGACCACATAGAATGCACATGGAGGGGCCCTGGAACCCACGTTTGCAAAGATTATCCCAAGTAAGACACTTACCTTGAACCACGAGCCAAGAGAAAAAATTACACTTAGGCCAAGCAAATTTATTCCAAGCATGCTTCCACCAAGAAACCTGGGAGCTTCCAAAGACCTGTTTATCCAAAACCTGATAACCAGAGGCAACCGAAAATTTTCCTTTCAAGTCAGGTCCCCAAGCAAGCACATCAGCCCCTTGGAGAGAATTGCAGACACGACTCGATAAAATCTTAGCAAGCTCTTGACGATCCTCCACTGCACCACCAGGAGGCCAATCCAAGGGGCTCTTCCACCTAGACACAGAAATTTGACCCAAAGATTGTTGAGATTTAAAATCGCCACATGACTCCAACCCGCCTCCACAAAAATCTGGCACAAATCTTGGAGATGGGGATGAGATGACACAATGGGTGGGTATCCATCCCAAGAATCATACCAGAAAAGAGCATCTCGACCCCCATTACAAATCCAAAAAAGTCCCTGTTTAACCAACTTGGCACCACGTTTAAGGGTACTCCAGATCACAGAGCCTTTCCCCTCCATACTAAACCTTGATACCTCCCTACTTTCTACTGCCCCCAAATATTTGAAGGTCAGAATTTTAGCCCAGCACATATGCTGTTGAGAGCACCAGCGCCAATACAACTTAGCAGCCAAGGCCTGCCCATTCAAATCAGCCCGCCGTAAACCAAGACCCCCCTCTTGCTTTGGCCTACAAACAACATCCCACTTCACAAGACTCCATTTTCTATGAAGAAGATTACCAGCCCACAGAAACTGACGAGACAATTTCTCGAAATCTCTAATAAAACTTGAAGGAGCAGAAAGAACAAAGCATTTATAAATAGGAAGAGCCTGGACCACCGACTTTAAAAGAGTCACTCTACCTGCTGAAGAAAGCCACCTGCAAGTCCAATGACTGACCAATCCTCGAAACTTATCAAGAGTCTCTTGCCAAAACCTTTTGGGGAGAGAGCGAACAGCAAGAGGGATTCCAAGATAGGAAAAAGGAAGCGAACCAATTTGAAACCGAAGGATACCAGCAATTCTCCTTTGAATACCTTTAGGAGTGTGGAAGAAATATATGAAGGACTTCCCCTCATTTATGCATTGCCCAGAAGCTGCCAAGTAACTGTCCAAAACACTGCGCCAATTGAGAGCCTCCTCAACCTTAGCCCTACCCATCAAGGCAGTATCATCTACAAATTGCAGATGAGACTGAGGGGGAATACCATCTCCCCAACTCCATCCCTGAAGCAATCCACTAGCAACCTGAGCACGAATGAGTCTTCCCAGGCCTTCCGCAAGGAGGATGAATAAGTAAGGAGATAGGGGATCTCCTTGCCTAAGGCCTCTAGAAGCACCAAACAAACAAGTGGGCTCACCATTGATAAGCACCGAAAAGGAGGAGGAAGTGACACAACTCCTAACCCATTCAATCCAACCCTCAGCAAAGCCAAAAGCTCCAAGGATTTTAAATAGAAAACTCCATTTAACACGATCATAAGCTTTAGCCATGTCTAACTTGATAAACATAGATTTATCTTTTGAGGATTCCATAGAATGGATGGCCTCAGCAGCAATAACTACCCCATCCATGATCTGTCTTCCAGCAACAAAACCCCCCTGCTCTTCAGAAATTAAGTCATCAAGCCAAGGCTTCAGCCTTTCTGCGATCAACTTAGTAATAATTTTATACACAACATTACATAGAGCTATAGGCCTAAACAAATCCAAGGAGTTAGCTCCCACCTTCTTAGGAATAAGAGCTAAAAATGTAGCATTTAGGGACTTCAACATTTGTTTATGCATAAAGGATTCTTGGACAACCTCTAAAAGGTCCAATTTAACCACTTCCCAGAACTCCTGAAAAAATTCAATGGGGAATCCATCAGGCCCAGGAGCTTTACCTTTCTTCATCTGGAATACAACCTTCTCAAGCTCCGACAAGGTAATAGGAGCAAGCAATGATTCATTCATTTCATTAGTCACCAGCTTCGGGATACAATCTAAAATTTTAGCTTCATCCTCCTCCGCAGGAGGCGAATCCTTAGAGAAAAGGGTAGAGAAATATCGAATGCATTCAGCTGAAATAGAGGCTGAAGAGGACAAAGATTCCCCATTAGGCAACAGAATAGAAGAAATAGCATTACCTTGTCTCCGATCCTTAACTGAGTTATGGAAGAAAGCAGTGTTTCGATCCCCAGCCTGGAGCCATTCAATACGAGACTTTTGTTTCCAAAAAATCTCTTCTCTTAACTCCCATTCCTCAAGCTCTTTTGTTGCAGCAACCTCTAATAAACTCAGCTCCTCTGAGAGGCCTTGATCTCGAATTTGTCTGGTAATTAGGTCTAGATTATCTCGTGCCTTTTTCTTTTCCTGAAATAAATTACCAAAATGCTGCCTATTCCATCTTTTCAATCTATATTTAACATACTGGAGCCTCTTTGAGAAAGAGTACATGGCAGTGCCATATGCTGGCTTCCCCTGATCCCACCAACTAGGGAGCAAAACATGAAGAGATTCATCCCTAAGCCACATGAGTTGGAACTTAAAGGTCTGTCTAGCACACCGTTGAGGCACATCAACCACTAGCTTAATAGGCCAATGATCAGAACCACGACCATCCAAAATTTCAGAGCTTATCAACCACCTGTCCCCCACCCAAAAACTAGACACCAAAAATCTATCAAGTCTTTCAGAAATAGAGGCATCGCCAATTCTCCTATTATTCCAAGTAAAAAGACCATTGCCAGGTTTGATATCCACAAGATTCAAAGCAGAGATATTGTCCTGGAGCAATAATGCAGAAGCCTCCAACCTTGCAATACCACCTCATTTTTCTGCAAGCTCCGTGATAGCATTAAAATCGCCTCCAATAATCCAAGGATGGTAGGGAAATAAGCTGCGAACTAAACGAATGTTGGACCACAAAAGTTGCTTTCCTTGCAACTCCACAGGCGCATACACATTGGAGAAGAGAGCAATTTCCCCTGACATAAAACAAGAGGCCACCATGGAAAGGGAGGACCTGAAAGACACCCACCAAAGGGGGCAAATCTTACGCGGGTTCCATAAACATGCCACCCCGCCAGAAGACCCTTGAGCACCAATGCATTGGCATCCACCATTCCCCCATAACTTAGGAACTAGATCCATCATACCCTCCACAGAGAGCTTAGTCTCCTGCAAAAAAAGAACATCAGGCGAATGACACCTAATCAAATCCTGAACAGCTTTTTGTCTAGGGCCACTGTTCAAGCCCCTAACATTCCAAGAGAGAACTATCATTTCGAGGGGCATGAAAAATGCGAATCCAGAGTCTTGACTGACCCTGACTCCACCAAAGTCTCCCCTATCATCTTAATCTTTTCCTCATCCTTCTTCCTTCCCAGCTTAGAAATTTTCTCCGGCCCCCCCTTCTTGAGAACTTTTTGCAGAACACCCAACTGAGAGGACGCCTTAATATTCTTCTTGCCCACCTCTGGACCAACTTTTTGCAAGAGGTGAACCTTATCTACACTATCTTTCACTACCTCAGCACTACCACCCAACTCAACCTGAACCTCCATTTGACGATCTATCCCTAGAGCCGAAGTCCCATCAGTAAGCGGAGCCATAGTCCCCTCTGAGTTGAGCAAAACCTGACAAGAATCTTTCCCAACCTCATCTAAGCATGGCACTCCCATACCCCCCTCCTCTTGGGGAGCAAGCATTGCCTCAACTAAAGGGCCATGCTGATCAATATCCAGAGTCCCATGATCTAGATCCAAAAATCCTGGGTTCACCTCCTGTTGACTAAGATCCTCTAGCACCTCAAACCTGTTGAAGGTGTCCTCCTCCTGCCTGTCCTTCAAAGTCCTTTTATGACCTTTATTTCTGTTTCGGCCTCTAACGGGAATAAATCCATCTTCCCTACCACCAGAACCCTGAATGGGGTCCTTGCCCTTATCCACCCTAGGTGGATTAGCTGAAGGTTGAGAAGAATGAGCCTCCAAAGGCTTGGCCTTTGGACATCTGCGCAGGAGGTGACCATACTCATGACAGAAATGACAACGGAAGGGAAGTGTTTCATAATCCAGCTGTTGCACCCATGAATAATCTCCTGCACTCACTTCTAACGAGTCTGGCAATGGCTTACTTAAATCAATTTCTACACAAAACCGGGCAAAAGTCATTACCTTTTTGAATTGTGTTTGCTGAGAAGAACCCACAGGTTTCCCCAGCTTCGAGGCTAATAGGCACAACACATCCTCTCGCCAGCATTCCACAGGGAGCCTTGGAAGACGGACCCAAACCGGAACCCGATTCGGAAGTTCCTCTGCCGGGTTGAAGCCAGCATGCCATGGCTTAATAAATAAGCCCACCTGGTTATAAAAATACGGGCCCCCTTCAAAAATCCTATTCCGATCAGCCAAACAATCAAAAGTAACCATGAAGTAGTTATTTGCCAGGAGGCGGATCTCCATCTCTCCCTCAGGCATCCATGTCTTTTGAGCCCACATCTCCAAGAATTGCAAAGAAATTTTCAAACCTAAGAATTTGCAATAAAGAGAATGTCGTGCATAATAATCAATGTCTTCAGCCAACATCTCCATTGGAATGACTACGCTCGGCCTCTCTTTACACCGTTCGAGGCACCCATTAATCTTCGGAATTCTAGGCCCCCCTACCGAGCCCATCTCGACTTTCTCAGGTTCCACCGAGAAAAGATTATTATCAAAAATCTTCGAACCCTGTGGAGAGGGTTTCGATCCAAAAGCAGAACGAAAGTCCATATTGGGACAAACCCTAGAAGATTCTCCAGTATCCATCAAAGAGCACACAACGCAAGATGAGCAAGCAAGGCCCAAATAAAACCAAGAGCCCTTCGAAGAAGGCACACTCCACTGGACACCAAGGTCGCAACCCCCCAACCCCAGAATACACACCTGCTGCAAAAGAAAAGAGCCTCCCCCCAAATAGCGTAAAAAAACCCACCCCCAAGAAGCTTCAGAGAAGAAGAGAACAGATCCGACCCCCAACTACACATGCAACCACCAAAAGACCACATGCAGGCCGAGCCTAGATGGCTGCGGCCTCATCAGCGCTTGCAGAGCCATCCTCGATCACGACTCTACTTTCAACTCATATAATTCATCTTGAAAAACCATAATATTTAATATTTTTCTATCACTCATATCATTCATCTTGAGATATTGCTAGCTTACATCTACATTGAGCTTATTTCCAATATTTTACACTACAAATCTAAGAGAAAACAAGGGTATGTGTAGGATCATGATGGACCGAAAAGTGGCAATATGATGGGTATGTGGCTGATGACTATTTTTTTTACCCAAAATTGATGAAACGAAAAGGGATTTAAAAGGAAATTCTCAACTTTCCACTAATATAAATTATTCTTTACTTTTAATTTAATAAGTAATTATTATTCATTTTCTATTCAAATTATGACTAAAGTCCTTATTGATAGGCTGATTGAAAAACATCTATAGCTTTCAAATGGTATCACATTTTTTGAATCCAAAACATGTGCCACATTCTATGCTTCACACACTATAGGATTAAAAAGAGAAAAATTGAATTTCACGAAGTTTTGACCAAGTTAAGGTGGTTAGACATATAATTTTTTATATTTTTTAAAAAGTTGTAATAAAAAATTCATAATTAATTATTTACTTGGAAAACAATTACAAAAAAATATGCATCACATCAGGGCATGAGTCCTCTAGTTATATATAAAATTTTATAAAAAAATATTATCATTTTATTGTGGTTAGGGCGTTTAGACAGACACCTACTTATTTTTTCCCTGAAATTTAAGTACCACTACATTGAAATTTCAAATTCTCACCAAATAGATTTTTTTTTTAAACAAACCTAGTAGTTTAGAAACTACATTCAATTTGCTACATATTCTATTTTTACATATTTTTGAAATAATATAGATAACTTATTCAAATTTTTATGTCAAGTTTTTTTTTTCTAAAAGGTGCAATGCACCCATATTATTAGGGGTATACACTTTTGACCGGAGCTATGAACCGGGTACAAGAAACCAAAAGAAACAACCAAACCCGCAAGCACAAAGGCCTAGCGAATGCATAAGGCCTGTGAGCACTTTGACCCAGTGAGGGTTTGAACCCTGGTGACCATCACTACAACCAAGCAACTTGACCACCAAACCATGCCCTCATGGGAAATTTTTTATGTCAAGTTGCCTAACTCTGAATTTTCTAATTTTTTTGCCACTTAAGGGCTTGTTTTTTCCATGATGATCTTTTACATACCCACAAGAAAAAGGAAGAAGAACAATGAAGGATAATCAACTTTGGCATTGGATCTAAGGTGTATTTTCTTTATTATTTTAATTTTGTTTTCCATCTTGTGCTTCATTATTATATTAGGTTCTCCATGGCTTGAATTTAGGTAGATTTGTGTTTACTATTGATGAGTCATTATTTTCTCTGAATTTTCCTATTCAACAGTTAGCATTGTGAATTCTTAGTTGAGAGCATTATGGTCCTCATGTATGGATTCCTTGAATTAGAGCTCATATATGAACTTTTTGTTACCAATAGTCACTAGCACCATCATATATATGGTTACCTCCATTAACCAACCTTACAACCCAACCTATCTTGCATAGATTTCAAAACCATTTTATGTCCCTCATACTATTTTACCAGATCATTGGTGGGTTATTCTATTGAAAGAGATTTGATGGTGCATTATATGCCTTAATATGGAAGAGGCTTCTCTCATAGTAATGTAGGTGCATGATAGAATCTATGGTGTACACAATAGTGATATATTTTATTAGCCAAAAAAAATCTTAATAGGCTACTATTGGACACCATGGGTTAGGATGCATGCCAATTTTTAAATAAATATATATCCTATCAATAGAATGAACATTTAATTGATGCACCATCATAGTTATTGTATCCCATCACCACTCCTTTACCCTTTTACTATCATCTTTGACTCTAAATCCATATTACTAATTGAGATCAATGTGTCTCCTTACAAATCTTTATTGATGATGAGGAGTATCATATTGTATACTTTAATGAGTTAGAACTCCAAAATAAATGGTACATCAATACCATCATTAACCATTAGTCATACTAGAACTACCTTCTTTAGAATTACAATAATAAGATCAAATCTTGAGAGTTTGATATTACTAATCTCTTCCTTAAGAAAATTTAGATAAATACTTAAGATAGAGACAAGAAAGGTAAATTTGAGATTAATTCATTAACCCCATATTTCACCTTTACCATGTATATTTTAGGAGCATATCACCTAACTACCTCTAAGTGTAAAAATATTGATGTAAATATCAAAATTGTGTAGCTCAACTGGTTCCATACCTAACTATAAGAATATGTCAAATGAAACAATACAAAACAAATAAAAAAAATTAAAGAGAAAAGTAACCCTATGGTGAAAATTATTTTTGTGGTACTTTGGGGAAATAATTCCAATGAAACCTATGAGAAACAGTCATTTTATACAACAAAAAAAGTGATAAATATGAAAAATATAAAAATAAAAATAAAAATAGTAAATATAAAAGTCATACCCTAATGAAAATCACCTTTAGTATTACCATCCACAAGAACCATGGTGAAAAATTTGTGTAGGAACCATGTGTAATAAACCACAATTCACCATACTATAGGTCCTCATCAATTACCAATCATATTCCATGCCATTAATTTTTACTTTCATCCATTGTATTTTGTGACATGTTATACATTAGGGGTAGCTAACTAAAATCCTACATTCTAGTAAATTTTTCTTTATTCCTTTTGCATCAATTAGTGAACCTTCAATAGTAAACAATTTTTAGGAGCTTCCCACAAAATACATTAATAAATGTAAATGAAAACACCAAACATTAGTATGTAATTTCAAACATTCAAACAACACGCCTAAAACATACACTTTTAATGAAAACCCATAGAAATCTACATGAATCCTGGTAACATATAATCATGACATTATTTTTTATTATGAAATTTTTGTTGGAGTTGTTAGTGAACCTCATAGCTCCCAGTGATCCTCAACAACCAAAACACCTATCACAAATGAGAAATCAAATAAGTTGTTATGATATGCAACCTTGAGAGAGATTGATCAAGAAAGGCTATTGATATGTGCAATGTACTAATCATAATTGAATGATTATAATGAATGTGTGTGCTTATAAAAGCATAAAAAAGAAAACCCTAGATGAGGATTGCATTAGATTGTGGCAAGTGTCTTAATCTCATACAATGAGACAACTTGACCTATATTTAGCCCAATCTTTTCCCATGTGGTTTTCTCCTTTTCTCTAGTTATGAGAGATTCATTTATTTGTACATGGTTACCTTATTAGGACTTGTATCCAGAACCCATCCATGCATCCATCATTTCATTCTACATTAGGATTTTTCAATTTCTCCCTAAGTTGATCTTAAGGGGGAGTGTTAGAGTAGTTAGGACATCACTTGATAATTAATTAATCATTAATTATCAAGTGATGTGCTAATTACTCCAACAATTTCTCTTTTCATTTTGTAGTCTTTTCACACCTTAGCAAGACGTAACATTACTACATGTTAGTTAATTTTTTTTTCCTATTTCTTTCATTTATCATTTTGATCTTTTAATTTCTCACTTGACTTTCCATTTTATCCACATTATTCTAACTCAAGGTTAACATGAATATTTATATCATGGTACACTTTTAATGGTACACATTTGGTCAAGAATTTTTTATGTGTGTGTTATGACTGATGGTTGTTCTCTAACTAGACCCACTATGTAACATTCAAATTTTTATACAAGGATAAATTCGAAAAGTTTTACCTTCAAAAAAAAAACTAGGTACATTTCCCAATTCAATAAAAAAATTTCTTCCAAAGAAAGATGTAATGAACACATGTAAGACAGCAATAATCCAAACATTGGTTTCATTCATAATGTAGACATTTACATAATATCATAGATTGATTACAATTAAAACATACATAGCTCTTCTAAGCTTCCTTTGAAAATAGATGTAGAACGATACAGGAAGATTCCCTCAAACCTTGGATGCCAACTAAAGAGGGGAAGCATCACTCAAGTGCTTTTCCACCAACCATGGACTTTTATGTGATCCCTCACACATCTACCACATAGGGTAAGATGGCCCTTCAATGAAGAAGTTGGTTTGATAACCTCATAATTGTGGCCTATCTAAACTTAGTGTTGTGCCCTACATGACTAGAACTTGTATACATCATAACGTGTATGGAAATCATGATCTAGCATGCATAAAAGGTACACAGTAAAATTGACAATGTAACCCATGGTAAATTACACTACTTTGGCCAATTTTTCACATACAAAGTCATCCTAGATCACATACAATTCCCTACCTAAATTTTTCTCAAGATCATTTGTACACTATGCATAGAAAATCCCTTCATGAGGTAATATTTAACCATAGGAACAACTTATTCCTCTTGTGTTTATAACATATCTACTAAGTAGATTCCTACACATAAGTTATTCCCAACATAAAATTAACTAATCCCATGAGAACCTATGAGCTACCTATAGTTCGGGTTCCACAAATAGTTCATAACAAATTACTTCATAGCTAGCTACTTAAGAATCTTCATTTCCTAGTATATAATAATAATGAACACAATCACTCCTTAATATGAAGTATGTACAAACACTTCAAATAAAGCTTTACACAAAAATGGATTATTATATAGTTCCTTCCAATTTGAAAGAAATAAACATAATTCTTCCCTATTTTAGCAATTCATGGTATTACCACATAATAAAACAATAACATGTTCAATCTTTCCAAAGCATATATAGAAATAAAGAACAGATTCAACATGTCTATAATATGTTGTAGTAATAGAAAAAGTAGCCTTTTTATTGCTTGATCTGATAATTGACATTAAAGCTAAATTAATGATGTCTTGGAGTGGTGTTGTAATGTATTGTACACATTCACACTATTATAGGACTTTTATTTGACTAAAACATGACTTAATTAGTCCTTTACAAGGGTTTTGTAAAGTGTTGTAACACACTTTCACACTTTTCTAGGACTTATTTACTTAATTAAGCCTAATGGGCCCCTTTCTAAATAAAAATATGCATAATGTATACCATGTTTAAGTGTTGTAAGGTGTTTTAAGGAAATTTCACATTTATCTAGGTGGTCCTAACTCATTGTGGATTAAGTTGAGTTATTAACCCCTTTTTAGGCCTTAATTTTGACACCTCCTAAAGATCTTTCCTAAATATCATAAATTAAATATCAATTATTTCATTGGAAAAAAATTGGTCTTGGTAAGTTGAGGCAAGACCCATTTGCAATTGATGGAAAATGGTTCCTCCCTTAATACGACCCCCCTTTCTCAGTTGATCTGGAATGGGTTTTTGGACTTCTTTTAGCTCCTTGAAGCTTGGTCCTAGAAACTTAATCATGACCCATTAACCTTTGGTAGCGAATGGGTCATCCCTTAATGAGACCCCTATTTTTGAATTTTGTTCTGGCAAGAATTTAATTATCTTTCTTTCCAAATATGGTGCCCGCCTTAATTCTTTTAATTTCAAGGTTAATCTCCTAATTTAGTATAAATAAGGGGTTAATTCACATTCTTTCTCCTAGAAATTTTACAAGAGCATCCTTATATAAAATTGGAGTCTACAAGAGCATTTCAAGAGAATTCATAAGGCATTTCAAGGAAAATCTCAAGTGTTTATTGTAGGAATTCAAAATCATATCATCATATCAAGGGTTTAATGCATTCATGTGTGTTGAGCTAAGAAGTTAATGTTGCTTTGAGGATCCATTTACAAAGCATCATCGTACATCCAAGATCTACATTCTTCATAGACACTCCATGATTGTTTGCAGATTTGATTCACAAGACATAATCCAAGGTGACACCATTTACATTATTTCATGTTCATGCTTCATTTTAGGGCATGTGTAGGATCATGATGGGCCAAAAAGTGACGATATGATGGGTATTTGTAGGGTATGTGGTTGATGACTTTTTTTTACCCAAAATTGATGAAATGAAAAGGTTTTTTAAAGGATTCTCAGCTTTCCACCAATATATAAATTATGCTTTACTTTGAAGTTAATAAATAATTATTATTCATTTTCTATTTGAATTATGACTAAAGTCTTGATTGATAGAGTGATTGAAAAACATCTATAGCTTTCCAAAGCGATTATCAATTTTTGGAATCAAAACATGTATCACATTCTATGCTTCACATACTATAGGATTAAAAATAGAAAAAATGAATTTCATGGAAGTTTTGACCAAGTTAAAAGGTGGTCCAGGACATACAAGTTTCTATATTTTTTAAGTTGTAATAAAAATTCTGTTAATTATTTACTTTCGAGAAAAATACAAAAAAATATGCATCACATCCGAACATGAGTCCTCTACTTATGTCTAAAATAATATAAAAAAATATTATCATCTTATTGTGGTTAGGGTAGTTAGACAGACACCTACTTCTTTTGTTTCCCTGAAATTTAAGTACTACTGCATTGAAATTTTAGATTTTCACCAAATATATATATATTTTTTTAAATAAACCTAGTAGTTTAGAAACTTCATTCAATTTTCTACATATTTTATTCTTACATATTTTTCAAATAATATAAATAACTTATTCAAAAATTTACGTCAAGTTGCCTAACTCTGACTTTTCTAATTTTTTTGCCACTTAAGGGCCTATTTTTTCCATGATGATCCTGCACATACCCTTCATTCATTTAATCATTTGGTTTAATTACCTACAAGGGGTTTGAATGAGGAAAACACCCATTCACTAAAAAATCAACAAGTTTTGTTTCCCTTGAGTGTGTGATTGTAAATTTACAGGTTGAAGATCAAGTTGAGCAAGATTTGGAGCAAAATTGTCAAAGTTTGGGAAGTTGCTAAAGTTATCATTCAAAGTGCAAGATCATGGAAATATCTCTACATAATTAACTACAACCTTCCAAAACTTGCTAACTGGGATTTCAAGAGTGTAGATATCAAGGTATAGGATCCTGAAATCAATTTTCTGAAACCCTAAAAGGACCTATTCACCCCTGAAGGAGAATTAGTCCTCCATAGCTCAAAAACAAATTTTTGACTAGATAGACAACTTTTTATGCTCTATAAACATCCCCCATAGTTGCTATAATAGTTAGGTTGCATTTTTGGTTGTTATTAGCATCTTATTCTACATAATCTAATTGATTAAGCCCTTTGAAAAATAAGTGATCCATCAAATTGTTCACACATTAGGGTGGATCCTATTTTCACCCTAATCATTTTTGGTGAACCCGACTCATTCAACATTATAATTTTTTGAATTTTAGAGTCTTTCGTTGTATATTAAGTTAAAATATTCCATTCATTGCATTGATTTAGGGTTTCTTCTTTTGCATTGAAATCTTACATATCATATAGGATTTAGATTTGCATTTTTTTGCATCTTTCTAAATCTAAAAATTACAAAAAAAAATCAGTCATTTTGCATCTCATTTAGATCTTATTCAATTGTATTTGAAAATTAAAAAAAAAAATTGCATTTCAATTTAGGTCTTGAATTTCATCTTTCTATTGCATTTTTACATTGAATTTCTAAAAAATCTGAAGCTGCATTTCACTATCTACAACCTAGAATTGAAAGATATATTTGAAATCTTACAAACCAATAGAAAACAATTTAAAATACCTAACCAGGACCCATTTTCCCTTACTGGCAAGTAGGTCCCTGATCAAGTCTGACCTGAAGCTTCTGGCATCTAAAATGGCATTAAAATTGACTTTGAATTCCATAGAAAAATCCCAAAAAGACCTAACCAGGACCCATTGGGTGAATGGGTCCCTATTAGTTATAGATCTACAATTTTAGGACATTAATATCTCATTTGTTAGCCTCTGTTTGGTGCCATTATCTTGTTGTTTCAGTTTCCTAATTTTTTGTTTCATCAATTTCATTGCATTTAGCTTAAATTGCTTCATTTTAGTGCATTGTTAAAAATTCACAATTGCATCAAAGCATTTCATTTTCATCTTATTGCATTGTTTAATCAGTAAATTGCATTGCTTAGAATCTAAAAATTGTATTTCATTCCAGGTTATTGCATTTCCATTCTAGGGTTTGCACACTAGGCTTGTAAAACTAGCATGAGCTTTATAACTTGGTGTCCTATTCACAATACTAGTATAAGACATAGTTTGAGGCTCACATGTGTCATCTAGTGATCTCTCACTTGTCATGGATCTTGCGTGCTCTAACTCTCTCTTTGATAGTGTTGAGAATCAACCCTCCATAGCTCATAGTTTACATACTTTATTACCTATGGCTTCACCTCCTATAATCAATGTGAATGATGTCATTGACAAGCTAGATGAATAACTAGAAAAATTACAAGCCCATATCCTTAGTGAATGCATTGACATTAGCTTAGTTCCTATCATACAAAACCTAAGGAAATTTATTAAAAATAAAAATGAAACAAAAATCATCTATAGCCTTAGTTACTTCCTTCAAGAGTACTTGAACAAACAAGACAATAGAAACATACATGCCACAACCAATCCTCCTACTAAAACTAAGAACAATGTTAACATGGATCATGATCATATGCAATTACATCCCATAGAGAATGTGATAACATTTATCGAAGCTAGACCTTGTAAGGGCTTGACTAGACAACCTATTGGCATTGCTTTCTCACAAAATGACATACCTAAATGTGGACTTGATGGTCCTCTTTACATAGCTAGATGAATCAATAATAATCTCACTAATGGGATATTTATTGATCTTTCCTATGGAGAGAATATGATAAAAAAAAATTCTTATATGTGCATGAGCTATATCAAGATACATATGAAAATCTGAAAGCATGGATCAATACACATAATGGATTTTCTTTTCCTATGATAGGCTTGATAGATATCCCTTTAAAAGTGGGACCAAAAACATTAACAATCTCATTCTCAATCATCCCATAGTCAAACCAATTTCATGTGAAGCTAGGATATCCATGGCTTCACTCCATGAATGTCATCCCTTTGATTATGCATAAATTTCTAAACTTTCCATTTGGCAATGACATCTTCACTGTGCATCATAACGGATTCCACCCTACCTCGACAAAAGGGAATTTTTCACGAGATTACTTTTGGCCTGAGCCTATGGAACCTATCAAGCCTTGTGAAGATTTATTTTTCAAATCATATCAAAAATTCAAAGCAAAGAAAATAGCAAAACTATCCCTTTGAAACATGCCTCAACCTATGACTGAACAAACCATCCTTGATGAGATAATTATTGAACCAAAAATACTTCCAAACATACAAGAACAATCTATAGAACAACCTCCTACAATTTCCCTCAAGAAACCTATTACCGAATTTCACTACTTGTGCAATTAGGTTGATCTTTGTGTTTAGAAATCGGGAGAGA
>VDFB02281492.1:1023433250-1023444764 GCA_007258455.2 Sequoia sempervirens | reverse complement strand
TGAATCATTAAAATTTCACCAAAAAGATATTAGAAATTGGGTCCAAGGACTTAAAGTGGACCCATTCACCCTTTGGGCGAATGGATCCTAGGACCTTAGTTTAGGACACTCAACTTCCAAGGTATTTTAATTAATGTTGGAAATTGTTTAATATAAGTTTCCCTCTCAAAAAATGGGAATCATAAGGCTTTGGAGTGTATAATTTTGTAAATTAAAGGCTTAATTAAGTCCAATTAATTAAGGGGATACAAGCATAGTGTGAAATTATAAAGGTATACAATTTGCTATAGTATATTTAGCCCCCACTTTAGTAAGAGCATGCACTTATGCTCTGACTCACACTAAAGTAGACAAATAAGTCAAGAGAGGTACAATTGTAAACATTTTGGGAAGATAAGAAGACAATTACCAAGGAGGATGATCAAGCCCCCAATATCTAAGATATCATATAAAACCAATAAAGTCACAAAGAGACACATGCATACAACAGTGACAAAAGATACATAATCATACAAAATAAAAATTTATGCAAAGAGAAAATGAAATGAAAAGGGTGGATCAAGCCTCAATTGTTTAAATTCCAACAATTCTAGATTAAGCCTAAGTTATTTGTCCAAAAAAAATTCACAAGTGAAAACCCATTGTCCACTATGCAAACAAAATGCATACGAGGGCTAGTGAAAATCCATTGTTCAGTAGGTGAGCCCCAAAAGATGAGAAAAAAACACTAGGTATACAAGGTGTACACTCATAAAAAAGGGTGGCACATTGGTAAATTCATCACAAAAATTGTGTACCCATAATTCAATTCCAAAATTATCAATGTCGAAATGAAATAATTTTAATGAAATAATGCCAATGCATGCCCCCACATTAAAGGAATTGTTAAACATCATATTGTGATAAATTACTTTATAGTAGAAAATAATAAATTCCAAATGTTAAAAGAGACATGAGAGCTCATTTGGAAGGCCATATTCCAATTTTTCTTTTCCAAATAAAGTTGTTTCATGAAGAGGGGTTTCCCCGAAATGAAATCTCAAAGATAAGTGCACATAAGGGATCTATTGATTCAAGATCAGTGTATGTATTTTCTATAGTGATATAATAGAGGTTTGAACCATCATCATTCCCCAAATACTCATATAGCAATGAACACAATGGAAGAATGACACATAGAGAGTAAAATAAAAGAAAAGCTTTTGGTACAACATGGAAGATACTTTGATGTCTCGATGCCTTGAATCGTCCATAGAAGAAAAATGCAAGACAAAAGAAAAGATAATTTTTAGAACATATAGAAGAATAAGGATAGAAATATAAGAATGCCACAATAGGTTCACTTCATTTGTATCCTTGCACCAAAGGAGTAATAAGGGTCATCCAAAGAAATATCACAAACATAAAGACACACCAAGAAACACAATACGTGGGATCACATTACACACATGCAATCACAAAGAACATGAAAATAAGACAAAGAAAAGAATAATGTGTCATATGTGAGCCAACCTATAGCAATTCAATTTGTATCCCAATCTTTCTCATTATATATGAAAATTGGATAACTAGCCAAAGATGCAATAAAAAGTGCCATACTAGGACAACACTATCAAACCCCCTTTCCCACCAAAATGTAGGGAAAGGATGAGCTGAGATAAGTGGTGAGAAGGAACTCCTTGGAATATAGGAAAATGATTTAGATAAAGTGAAATACATGTAATATTGAGTATGCTATGATTCTTCAACTATCACATGGAAAGGAGCGAAGTGTGTGCATGCTATATAGTTATACGTGTAATATCATTTTCATCTATGAGCTTCTTTAAAGGACAAAACACATCAATAAGATGTCCAAGAGTTCTACAAAATACACAGTAATTCATGTTTGTAATTTTTCCTTTTTTATTCTCTTGACTAGGTGTTAATGTAATAAATCCTAGATGGATGAGTTGTTCCATTTTTAATTCAATCTCAGCTATAGAATGTAAAAATGGTAACATATGGAGTTTGTAGGGCTTGGGTTTCTTACTTGATTAGGAAATTGGTTGTTGTGAAGAGGTAGGATCTTGATATATTAATCCCTTGGTATCTTCTCATGAATTTTGTTCTAGGAATTCATGGATTTCATGTTCTTTTGTTATGTTACATCCGTGTTTACTTAAGATTCTAAAGCCTTGACAATAACTCTATTCTAGGTTGATAGGTGTATCAATAACTCAACATTCATAGGATGGAAGATTACCAATGTTGTCATTATGATTAGGTTCCTTCATGCTTGGTGGTTTAGGCTTGGCATGTGATTCAAATATAGGATGCAAAAGGACAAAAATATCAAATGGTGGGATCATAGGTGTTGGTTGTTGTATCAAGGGGTAAAAGGATGCATTGATATCTAGGATGGAGAGGAAATTTTATATGAATTATTCCATGCTATATTAATCTTCACCTAAGATATCAATCTCACAGGGACATTCATTACGAGGTGAAGGATCGTGAATAAGCTCAATTGTATTAGGATCATCACCAAACACACAACTTGAGACATCAACCAAATGTTTTAAGGACATCCACATTTTACCAAAATACATATTGATGATGAAAGTTTATTTTATATTCCAAAAGCAAGTATTGATGAAGTTTGATGGAAAATTTCAGATTTGGTGATCGTAAAATGAAAAGAGAATCTAGAATGATATCTTTTGAATGCAAATTTTACTTTTTAACAATGCACTTGTTTCGATCAATTGAATTAAATGAAAAAAAAATCCCACTTCAAAAACTAAAATTGTGATCTATAAACAATAGGAAATAAAATAGAAAAAGACTAATTTATGCTCAGAAATTTGAAAAAGTACATGTACAAGGATAGGTTTTCCCAAGGGCGAATGGGTCTTTGTACAGGGATTTGAAAAATTAAAGTTTGAGTTTCTAAGTTAATGTTTAAGTTCTATGATTCAGGTTGCAAACAAATTCTTTTAGTTATAGATTTCTAGAATTTGATTATTAAATTCACATGTACTTTGATGGAAAAAATCAAACAAAATGACAACTTTTGAGATGCAATTTTTATTGATTTTTTTATAATAAATGATTGGAAGACACCCTTAAGTAGTATACTATGTGAAATATATGCAAGATGTATGCAATATTTTTTAATTTTTATGAATTCAAATGAAGAAAAATGCAATTTTGAAAACCTAAATGAGATGCAAAGAAAAATAATGCAAATCCTAGATCTAAAATTTTAGAGACCTCCAAACCAAAATTTATGATGTACAATGTCAAGTTCGCCAAAATAAAATGATGGGAGAAAGGAGGATGAATTAAATAAATGTAGAATGATGAAATGGAATAGGATTCAAGCACACATATCCCCTAATTTCATTAGAAAGAGAGAAGATCACAAAGGGATAGGATTGACTTTGAATCTTGAGGCGAGTCAACCATATTTTGGATCTTTTGGATCTCTACTTATGAAATAAATAACAGATTTGAAAGTTTTTGGAATAATTTAAAGGTGTTAACCAAGTGAATTATATGAACTAACACTTGGAATGTATAATTATATGATAATGGAAACATAAATGATAATTTGTAGGAAGATCTTAGAAGGGCATAATGGTGTCTACCTATGATAAAAAGTGGGTTTCAAGGCCTGTAGAAGGACTAGTTGACCCTAGGGTGAATGGGTCCTAATGCAAGGGTCCAAAAGTACTTTTTTTACTCCTTTGATCCTAGATCTAAGCTTCTTATTTTTCCAAATTTGACTGTCAAAAATCTGAAAATAAAATTTGTAGGTGAGTTTTTGTAGCTTGACAACAATGAATGCAACAAATGCAACTTTGCAAAATTGCTCCTGTTAGTTCTCAAAAATGTTGGTTGAGAAACCACAAAAGGTTTCCAAGCTCTTGGTACATTTAAGCTAACCTACAAGGCCCAATGGTGTATTTGAACCTTCTTCTCTTCAATCTCTGCCAAACCTAGGTGGGTATACCTATGCAAATGGAGCAAACTTAAATTCAGTGTTTCCTACATAAGCAATCTATCAACAATGGAAATTGGAATTGGAGAGATTAAGACCTATTTGGTATAAATTGTATAAGCAATATCAAGGTGGATTTTATGAATATGTTAAGTTAACATATGTAAGGTTTTGAAAATAAATTAGATAAAACTAAATGGTGAGATGGATAAGACTAGTGCCCTGTTGGGTAGATGGAGTAAAATTAAGATCTACAATATGTGACCTATAATGGAAATAACACAAACTATTTAGCACACTAATATTGGTTTATAAATTGCATAAACATGCAAGAATATAATTACCCAGTTCTTTTTATTGATCCAAAGGACCTTTTACAAATAATAAGGAAATGTCAACCTTGGAAACAACCAGATAATATTTTCAATCAATTCAACAAACAATTGATACCAGTATGAGGCAGAAAAATCAGATATCTTTCACTGACTTCTTCAAAATTTATATACATGCATCATGGTCTTTTGAAATGTAAGCATTATATCTATCCCTATTCACTTGTTACTTTTTCCTCTATATAATATAATGCCTTCCTTTAGTCCTAGTCTCTCTTATTTATACGAGAGGAAATGAGCGTCAGACCAAAGGACATGTATTTTGATAACAAAACATAATTTTGAAAATAAACATAACTAAAGGAACGTAACAATAAACATCATGTGTGTTAATCCGTTAATCTCTGAGTAAAAGCCTATCATCACCTAAGACCTATTCAAAGCTTTTACTATATGGTATTTCCTCCTCATGATGCTCGTAATCAATCTTCATTAGAGCCCAAATATTTCTCCTACCACTTATTAATTGTCAGATCACTCAGCAATTTGAATTCTTGTGCAGATGTGAAGTTTGTGAGATGACTTTCCATCTATTATCTAAGAGATTTCTAACATCCACCACGAATTTTGTGTATCCACTATGCAGTATGAAAATCCCATCAAGTAAAGTATGAAATTTGTCAAGATTAATGACCCCATCATCTTGTACATGTGTTAAGCATTTAGGAATCATTTGATAAAATTCTTCTCTCCATTCATCCATTCCTTTAAATTGATTATCATCTTTGAAGATCGAAGGGATGAAGATGTATTTAATAGAGTCAAATGCAATCCTCATATTCTCCACTTTCTTCCTCATATCTACCAAGACTTATGCTCCTCAATTACACCCTTTACCATTTCTTGTGTACGTTTGAGTCTTGGTGGGGCATCTAGATCCCTTTGTGTGGCATTGCACAGAGTAGTCAGTCTGTGAGAGGTTGGTTTCCACCTCTTCTAAAGCTCTTGAAGGATAGGGAATTAGCATTTATCTCTTCCAAAGCTTTAACTAGATTACTAAAGCTTTCATGTAACCCACTTATCTTCTTCAATATCCCGACTCTATACTCTAATATTTTCATTACAGTCTCCAAGATGTGTTGCTTGACACCCTCCATATTATGTTTCTTCAATTTATCTTTAACTTGTGGTTTATGAAATGTATATGCTTCATGTGATGGCCAGTGAGGTGTGCTAAGTGGAATTAACCCCTCATCTTGGGCCATTTTGTATAATTCATCAAATTTTTCAAGGATCATTTGCATCCTTTTTAAAAGGTTGGGTTCATATACAAAAAACCCTTTGAAACTTGAATTATTCTCTTTTTCCCATTTTCCCATTACATCATAGTTATCCATCTTTTCCTAGTCTATATTACATCAGCAAGATATACCTAATTTTTGATAACATCCTCATCAAGGTCAAAATAATGTGATATATCCCTCTTTGTCATTAAAGTTCTTCTGATCATATTGATATGACCGTATGGGTCACATACTCTCTCCTCTCTAGACATGAGTGGATAATTAACCCTCATGAACCTGGGTAAAGTGCACAAGTTGAGTCCACAAAGCGTGGAAGTTTTGCCTTAGGAAAAATATGAATTAAACAAAAAAATGGGATCGTTTAGCCGAGATCTTGAGCCTAGGTTTAAAGAGATCCGTTTTGGAAAATTTTGAAAATGGAAACTTCAATTTTAGAAAAATTTCATTTTGAAAGTTTTCAAAATGGGATCGGTTTTGACTTTCCATTGGAAAAATTTCAAACGGGATCGTTCATAGAACCATAAAAATGGCTTTTTTATGAAACGGATCCCTTTTGAAACGGATCCCATTTTTTAAATTATGAATTTTTGAGCGGGTTTTTGGCTTGTTTTTTGGTTCGGGAAATGGCTTGGGGACCCAAACCTAAGCTCTGGACCTAGTTTGACCTACAACTTGAAGGTCCTGTTAATGTCATAGGAAAATAATGACTTTGGACATATGTTTGAAGACCTATTTTACAGAATTTTTTTACAAAATTAAAACCCATTATAGATGAGACAATGCAAATTCCAAATATGTAACTTTTTTAATAATTTATTATTTTATATTTTCAATTAATTTCAATGAAACTAGTCCATAAACTTGAATTATCAAGTTTTTTAGTAGCTAATAACCTTTGATCAACATAACATTTTGCCGAACAGTTACAAGAGAAAACTTCAAACAGTCTTTTTAGTTTTAAAAAAATCAAAAATGATAAGTTTAGGTCATCTTATAGGTAAAAGTACACAGCAATTTTCAAAATGCAAATATACCTAATAAATATTTAATAAAAAAATATTCAATAAAAATTATTAAAAATAAAGCAAACTTCAGTGAGTCAAAATCTTTTCCCAAAGGTTGAAAATATGATAGTAGGTCAAAATATGGATGTTGTACATATGCATGGTATGGTAAAAAAAAGTGACTTTAAATAGTTGTTTTTAGAAATGCCCTGGAAACTCAATTTTACAATCCGGGTATTGAAATAAATTACATATTTGGAAACTAGACTCAAATACTACATTTTATGATTAGTGACATTTTTGAAGATTCCATCTCTAAGTGCTTCAAATTTTAAGGTCAAATGTGTCAAATTCTTAAAATCAAGGAAAAAACTTCCACTTTTGGCCAAAAGTGGACTCAACTCTTGCAACACCTCTGCAATTCCTCCAACATATCAGATCCAACAACCAGTTCCTCCAATAATGTTAAATAAGATAAAATTGTTCCTTTGCTTTGATTTCTCATCAAATCATGTTCCATACAAAGCATCTGCCACATGAATTCTAGAAAACATACCCTTGCAGGTACAAATTTGGGAAAGATATGCAGTGCTTGATTGCAACTGTATACTCTAATAATAGTGTGTTGTGGCATAAATAACCAAGTAGCATAATTATGAGTGCAAACCTAGACTGGCTTATATTGCATAGGCCTCATTACCTTCATCAATGATTCAAGTAACCTTGGAGTTGGGTAACCAAGGGCATCTATCAATTTGACAGCAAAATCTTCTCAAAATATAACAAAATCACATTTTGTACATTTGCTATACCAGATTTAACACCAGTTCTACATAGGGAGTCTTACTCAGCTTCATTCTTTAAGTCCATTTCATTTCATTATGGTACAAAATTAAATGACACAACAAATAATACTTCCTAAATTCAATACGAACCTTAGCCTCTTTGACCTATAACAAACCCTCATGTATTTTCTCCTCAATTACAAATGCAAAACCAAATTCTATATTTGACATAGGGTGTTGGATTATCATTGCCATTCTCATCAACCCCATAGACATATTTTAATCTGTATCTATCCCCAATACTTGACACAATGCATGATAAGTATTTTTGAAATAAAGTTGAAAATTTTGAAACTGGGAAAGGCTCCGTTTTATAGGAAGGGATGTGGAGTATTTTGTTATTATCACCCCTTTTCATATGTAGGGGCAGCTCATCACTTTTGTATGTTTTCCTCATCCTCTTGTACTCCTGCTCTAGTTTTAGTAGATTTACCTTTGTTACAACTTGTTTATTTAGGTTAAAACACTTGATAATAACATTCCTTGAGAAATCAACTAAACACCCACCATTTGGAAGCCTGATGGTGTAGGGGCACCCAAGCTCCTTAAGCGTCACTTGAAGGTTCAGGAGTATGTAGGGGTCATGAAGACCAATCAAAAATCTCAGAGCATCAACTATGCCATTTTGGAACCTATAATGACATTTGGTGTGTATAAATGTAATAGAAGGATCAAAAGTCTTGAGGGTCCTGATAAGGACCCTAGGACCAAAATGAATTCTAAGTGGACCAATAGTGTCTTAGGAGTCTAGATAGGTATATAAAGTTTTAATTATGTCAAATAAGGTGGGATAATAAATATTTAATAGATTTGGAAGGGTTTTAGTTAGTAGAAGTTAATAAATTAGAAGTTGAAAATATAAATTTTTGAAATCCAAAGGTTAGTTGCAGTTTGGCGAGTAAGTAGATTTTAGGTGTTTTAACAATAATAATGTAATCAAACCAATCCAAATCAATTGGAATAGTTGGGAGATGGGTTTACAAAGTTGGAGAAGTCATTTGTACAGTTAGGGTGTTGATATTGAAGAGATTGTATGGAATGCTACAGGAAAACTAATAAAACTTTAGATTTCTTGCATTTTCTTGTGTTTTCTTAATGAACTTTTGATTGCTATTGATGATATGTTCAATTGGATGAATCAAGGACTTGTACTTACACACATTTAGACCTTTTGTATGTCTTGATAAGAAATAACAATCAGTTCCTTATATATTGCAACTGACTGTCTATAGAAAGTTCTAATTTTTCACTAATTGTTTAGAGTTTTCATGAATGACTGATCCATTTCATGGGAGATTGTGACTATATCCTATGAAATGGATCACATCTAAAATTTACTATGCAAAAATAATAGGGTAATGTGCAGGAAGGAAGGATTCTAAGGTGTACACCATGATATGACAAGGAAAGGTGCATGGAAATGGCGCCTAAGGTATTGCAATAGGAGTTCTACCTAAACAAGGGGTATGTTTATGAGTTGGAATTTTTAAAACATGTTGAGTTATTGGTGAAAAGTGAAAGAACTAGTTCTAGAAGTGATTGGAAGGCTAATATCTAAGAAGCCCTAGTTTTAGGGGATTTAATTGAGGGTTTTGTGATTAGGGGTCTTAAAGGTGTCATGGGAGTCTAAGACCTTGAAAATTATTAGTTTGGAAAAAAATAAAGACACTGTAGAAAGTCTCATAATCAGGGAACAAAATCTGAGTAGGGTTGCTTTGAGAAAAAGGGCTAATTAGGCCTTAATTATGTGGAAACAACAAATTTTGGAGAGAATGGTCCAAAAGAAGAGCCATCAGGGTTTGACTATGTTATGTAACATCAAAAAAGACATTTGAATCAGTCATTAGTTTGGGGAGTCATTTGGGAAAGTTGGGAGAAATTCCATAAAACAGTCGCTGGAGACCTAGTTGGGGCTAGAAGCCTAATCAGGTGCTTAAGTGGGTTTGTGTCTAAGATAGAGGCTTGGGACTTTGTAACCATTCAAGAAAAGTTTTATTGAGTTCCCTAAGATCATTCCAAGGGTTTGGGTCCATAAGGGAAGGATATAAGTCATAAGTGAACCATTGAAGCCTTATCTCCATAAGGATGCCTAGAAGAGGATTTAAGAGTACATCATTGTAGACCTTGAAAATTTTGTGTTTTACCTAAATACCATATCCTCTACATCAAAGTAGTATCAGAGCCAAAGAGTAGGTATTTTAGAGGTTGAAGGTTCAACAATGGCACCTAAAAGTCAATTAGCAAGAGAGTTGGAGGAGTTGAGGGAAACCTTGGAAAGAGAAAGAAGGGAAAGAAGACAACAAGAAGCAGCAAGAGAGTAGGAAAAGTAAGGGAAGAGAGGAAATGGAGAAGAGAGAGAAGATATGCAAGCTAGGATAAACAACCTTGAGAGAAATAGGAGAAAAGAACAAGAAAACCAATAAGAAAATGATGAAGAAGAGCATGTGCGGGTAACTCAAGAACAACCAGCAAATGAGATAGAAGACCCTGAGGAAAAGAGGTTAGTAAGGTTGTTGAAAGCAGTACAAGGTCATGGAGGAAAAATTCACATAGATTTTCCTATCTACCAAGGAAAGATGGATAGTGAAGAGGTGTTAGGATGGCTTGATGCCTTAGACAACTATTTTGAGTTTGAAGAGACAGAAGAAGAGAAGAAGGTTAAGTTTTCCAAAACCAAGTTGAGAGATAAAACATTGACATGGTGGACTAGTTTTCAGAATGATAGGATGGCTAGGGGATTGGAAAAAGTTTCTACATGGGAAAGGATGAAGAGTTTGGTCAAGGAGCAATTCTTACCATCTGATTTTACAATTCATGTGAAGAGGATGAGGAAAAATTTAAAGAAAAAAGACATGGATGTGATGTCCTATACAGAGAAATTTCACAAGCTTAATATTAGAGGACGATATGAGGAAGAAGATGAAAAAGTAGCCAGGTATATCAATGGTTTGAGGTATAACTTACAGGATAAAATTGGTTTGCAGGTACCAAGGACATTAGGAGAATGTTTTCAGTTGGCCATTAGAGAAGAAGAAAAGGTGAAAAGGAAGCAAGAGAGGTCAAGAAATGGTGGAAGAGGGGGTAGTTCAAGCAAAGGTAGAGGTAACAGAGAACAAGGGCAAGGCAACAATGATAAAAGCATCAATGACAAAGGAAAAGAGGTGTTTTCAAATCAAAGAGGAGGAGGCAGATTAGACAAGGTAGAGGCACATTCACAGGAAGGTGAACATTACAATTGCAATGAGCCAGGGCATCCCTTTTCAAGTGTCATAAAAGGGAACAATTAGATAGGGGCAAAGATAGGAGGGTCAATTTGGAACAAGAAGAAGACAAAAAGGAGGAACCAAGGACATTTATGGCAAACCCTAAAATTGATGGTGAGTTCCTTATGGTAAAGCAAGGGGAAAGACTTCATCAAGAGCCAAAGGTAACCATTTTCAAGAAAAATTGTTTCAGCCTTGGTAAATTATGTAGGTTGCTCATAGATTCGGGATCACATAGCAATTTGGTTTCATCTGATATGGTAGCCAAGTGAGGAATTGAAACATATGATCATCCTACTCCCTACAAGGCCACTTGGGTAACCCAATTGCAGCATGCAAAGACTAGTAAGAGGGATTATTTGGATTTTCCAATTGGAGCATATCAGGATAGGGTGCTTTGTGATGTCATTCTGATGACTTGTGGCCATATCATTTTGGGGAGACCATGACAATATACTACGCAAAAAATGCATGATGGATACAATAATACATATTTGGTACACAAGGGAGATACTAGGTATAATTTGAAGCCTTTGCCTTTGGATCAATTAAATGAAAATTTTGTGATATGTTTTGAGAAGAATTCGCAAGTCGATATGCAGGGTAAGACAGGGGAAGATACTGGTTAGGTAAAAGATAACAAGTTGCAACAAAGATATGAGGTATGTAGTCCTAAAAATCAGAACATTTGGGACTTGGGAAGTATAAAGATTGGGGGTATTGAATGCCTTATTGTTGAGGGTAATAGAGGTGGTGTTCCCCTACAAAGAAATCAGTGGAA
>VDFB02281492.1:1023395438-1023433230 GCA_007258455.2 Sequoia sempervirens | reverse complement strand
TGGAAGAAAAGGAAGAACGTAACTTTAGGGGATTTCATGATCTGTAATCAGAGGGTGCAGCCATCTAGGAACAAGGAGCAATGTGATGGCAACAAGTTGGATACCTCTTGGGGCAAGAGTCTTTTCATTCTTGGGGAGTATGGTGCAGGGGTACCCAAGCTCCTTAATGGTCACTTGAAGGGTCAGGAGGATGCAGGGGTCATGAAGACCTATAAAACATCTCAAAGAATCAACTATGCCATTTTGGAACCTATAATGGCAATTGGAGTGGATAAATGTAATAGAAGGATCAAAAGTCCTGAAGGCCCTGATAAGGACCCTAGGACCAAAATGAATTGTAAGTGGACCAATAGTGTCCTAGGAGTCTAGATAGGTATATAAGGTTTTAATTATGTCAAATAAGGTGGGATAATAAAGATCTAATAGTTTTGGAATGTTTTTAGTTAGTAGAAGTCAATAAATTAGAAGTTGGAAATTCAAAATTTTGAAATCCAACGTTTAGTTGCAAATTGGCGGGTAAGTAGTTTTTAGGTGTTTTGTCAATAATAATGTAATCAAACCAATCCAAATTGGTTGGAACAATTGGGAGATGGGTTTACAAAGTTGGAGAAGTCATTTTTACAGTCAGGGTGTTGATATTGAAGAGAATATATAGACTGCTATAGGAAAACCAATAAAACTTCATATTTCTTGCATTTTCTTGTGTTTTCTTGATGAACTTTTCATTGCTATTGATGATATGTTCAATTGGATGAATTAGGTACTTGTACTTACATGCATTCAAAATTTTTTTATGTCCTGATAAGCAATAACAATCAGTTCCTTGTATATTAAAACCGATTGTCTATAGAAAGCTCTAATTTTTCATTGATTTTTGAGAGTTTTCATGAATGAATGATCCATTTCATGGGAGATTGTGACTATAGCCTATGAAATGGATCACATCTAACATGTATTATGCATAACTAACAAGGTAATGTGTAGGCAGGAAGGATTCTAAGGTGTACACTGTGATATGACAAGGCAAGGTGCATGGGAATGGCACCTAAGGTATTGCAGTAGGAGTTATACCTGAACAAGGGGTATGTTTATGAGTTGGAATTGTTAAAACATGTTGAGTTATTCATGAAAAGTGAAATAATTTGTTCTAGAAGTGATTGGAAGGATAATATCTAAGAAGCCCTAGTTTTAGGGGATTTAATTGAGAGTTTTGTGATTAGGGGTCTCAAAGGTGTCATGGGAGTCTAAGGCCTTGAAAATTCTCAGTTTGGAAAAAAATTAAAGACACTATGGAAAGTCTCATAATCAGGGGAGAAAATTTGAGTAGGATTGCTTTGAGAAAAATGGCTAATTAGGCCTTAATTCTGTGGAAACAACAAATTTTGGAGGGAATGGTCTAAAAGAAGAGCCATCAGGGTTTGAGTATGTTATGTAAAATCATAAAATAAATTTGAATCAGTCATTAGTTTGGGGAGTCATTTGGGAAAGTTGGGAGAAAATTCCATAAAACAGTCGTTGGAGACCTAGTTGGGGTTAGAAGCCTAATCCAGGTGGTTAAGTGGGTTTGTGTCTGAGACAGAGGCTCGATGCTTTGTAACCATTCAAGACAAGTTTGATTGAGTTCCCTAAGATCATTCCAATGGTTTGGGTCCATAAGGGAAGGATATAAGTCACAAGTGAACCATTGAAGCCTTATCTCCATAAGGGTGCCTAGAAGAGGGTTTAAGAGTACATCATTGTAGAACTTGAAAACTTTGTGTTTTACCTAAAGCCCATATCCTTTGCATCACCTAACAATCTTGGAGGAGGCATGGTAGCTAAGGGAAAGGGTTTTAATTAGCTCAATATCAATTAAAATATTGGGAACAAACAATTTAGCTAAATCGAGAGTCCACGAGTTTGATGCTAGAACCTTATCATTCCTATTTCGACAAAAATACCAATAGAGGTTCCAATCTAACTGAGAAAAAATAGGATCTCTACATCCCTGAGCTAAATCTCTAAAAACTTTCTTAGGTTCTCTTTCAACTAAACCAAGTAATAAAGAAAGCAATGGGGACTGGAAGGAGGCTTTACTAGTTTTGGCTTCATCATTTTTAACTTTTGCTTCAACCTTCTTTGGTTCCATTTTATAAAATTCACAGAGCATGATGAGAAAAAATTACCCAGTGATATAATTCACCTTGAAGAATCCCTTTACTTCAACACTCTGAGCTTGTTCACAACTTAGTTTCAGCTATTCTAAATAATTCTCAACTTGCTTCGTGTATTTCAACTACAAAATGCATTTACTCCTGAATCATAAATTTGCACAATTCAAATCTTCATATTGAGCTCAATTTTATATTTCGATGTTGACTGATGTGATTGGTATGCTTTAAATGCCCCAACAACTGATTTACTATGCTACGTCATGTTACCTTTCACTCCCCTATGATACCACAATGTCTCCTTGGTACATATATTCAATACACCGCTCTACTATGGGTTACCTTTTTCCTTCTCACAGTACCACGATGTCATCCTAGTATTCTTCCTTAGTGCACCGCTTTACCACTGGCTATATTTTAACCTTCTGTGGCACTGTAGTATCCTCTTATTACTATTCTTTGGTGTACTACTCTATTGAGAGCCAATTCTTGACCCCCCGAGGTATAGTGGTAAAGGGTGAAGGTGACAGTGCATAATAGTGGCTCCTTCTTTTGTCATACAATGAGCTACTTTGTAATGGGTTGTGGTAAAGAGGTATGATGTGAGGGCTATGTGGGGTGGCCAATTTGGTAGTGCTATAGCAGTAAAGGGAAAAAATTAACCTTATGGATGGTGATAGTGTGAGTTTCTATAAAAATGATATTAAGAATTTTGGATTTTAATTGATCAATCCCTTTGAATTTTTATGAAAATTTTTGTTCTAACAATGGCTCCAGTTGGCGGTGAGTGATTTACCAACCACTGCAAGAATCAAAAAAAAAATTTGGGTGTAGAACAAGTTTTCAAAGGATATTAAACTGAAAATGTGGTGAGGATGGAATGTAAATGGATATGGAGGTGAAAAATGATGGAGATGGCAATGATCCTACACTACTTTACATGGAAAGAAACTTTGTTTTTAATGATGGAATTTCTTGAAGGATGAAATTATAAACTGGTAAAAGGTTTTGTAATGGCATCCTAGCTTGTGTTCCATATACTAGTTCAAATGGAGACTTTCCAATAACCTTCTTCAAAGTAATCCTATCTTCCCACACAACCATTCTCAACTTTTAGTCCCATGCCTTTTTATTTCCATCTAGCATCCTTCTTATGATTTTCAAAATAATTTTATTACTGGATTCTACTTGACCATTTGCTTATGGGTGGTAAGGGACAACATAAGAAATAGTAATGCCATATCTGTTGCAGAAATTATTGAATTCATTAGACCTAAAATACATCCCATTATTTGTGATCATCCTTATTGGTGTGCCAAATCTAGTTATGATACTCTCCATCAGAAAATTAATTACCACCGTTCTTGTTGCTTGTTTAGTTGGGATGGCCTCCACCCATTTAGTGAAATAATAAGTTGCCACTAATATCCATTTGTGTCATCCACTTGACTTTTCTTGTAATTCCCCAATAAAATCAATTCCCCATTGATGAAAAGGGGTTTCTACTTGTAAAGGTCTAAGGGGTAGGGCTCCTTGATATTTCAACTTTCCTGAGAATTTTTGACAATCTTCACACCTTCTTATATGTGCAAAGGAGTCATTGAAAACCTTAGGCCAATAATAGCCTATATTGAGAATCTTATGTGCAATAGTTTTGGCAGAATAATGACCTCTACACACTCCTTCATGCATCTCCCTCAAGACATGTTTATCCTATGATTCATCTCGAAAAAATAATAGCATTCCATCCCTATTTTCCAAAATAGATCACCTTCTATAAATATGTACTTGGAAGCCTACAACTTTAGAGTTCTCCTCTAATTATCATTCAATCCTTCAAGGCACTTCATGTGTCTGAGATAATGTACACTATGTTAGTGTACCAAGGATTATGTTCAATGATTGCAACAATACCACTAATGTAGAGCTAGGAGGATTCAGAAACACGTCTCACAAAGCTTCAACAATAATTCCAAACAATCTTTGTATAACACATGTTATTAGTCATTCTATAGCACATTGGAAACATAACCATGGAAGCCAACAATTTAATGCAATGAACAATCATTAATAAATTCTACAAAAAAATTAATGAAGCCAATCTCTCTAGTGAGATTGAAGAAAACATAGTTATAGAATTTTTCTTCAATTTTTATGAAGATCCAACAGTGGAAATGAAAGTTATTGTAATTTTCCCAAAACTGCAAACCCTAGGTAGGGTTCAGACCTACCCTCACAAAAATGGTTATAACTTATTCAAATCTTAATGAAATTTGATGAGACTTGAATAAAATTAAATTAAATTCACATGGAAAAAAAATCCAATTTATTTCAGATCCAAAATATAGACTTTAAATTCCGTACCATCACACTTTTTTAGACTGTAAATTATGCACAATATTGTTAGAATAGGCAGTCTCACCAAAATAGTCATATCTGCCACAAAACGCAATAAAATTCAGTGAGACAAAAATAATTGGAAACTAGAAATAGAGATCTTTCAATCCATATATGATACTCATTATTTGAGCCCATAAAAGTTAGTACAAAACACAACTTCAGCCTGGTAATAATGTAAAAATCAGAAAATGCACAAAATTTGAGGTTTCCATTTATCAAACTTCAAAAATGATGTCTCCAACCCCCAATTCGAGTTTTGGGGGGTTTATTTATACATTTTAAACCAAAAAAAACTATTTTCAACCACCTTTTGATCAGTTTGTTGACAAAACCCCTTAATGACACTTCATCTACCTAATTTTGCACTTTTGACAATTTTTACAATATATGAGAAATAAACAACATCCTAGGACCTATAACACCACAAAGGTGGCCTTTTGGGCCTTATTACAATATAAAAAAATAAAAATGGAAAAAATGAATTAATATGGCCTCATGGAGGCATGTGATCAAATAGGTGCTCTTGCACCAACCACCCTCATTTTCTACATTACAGATCTGGTTAGTTTCATTGTTTGCTTCTACCATTAGTTTGTCTAAACCCTGTCCCCTTACTAGCTTGGTAATCTGAATTTCCATATCAAATTATTCGATCTTATTTATCCATTTACATCTCTTCCTTATCACTTCTGTCTATACTATGATATCTTTCACAACTGCATGTGGTACATATGCAATTACTTTGGCTCCAACTAATTATGGTTTGAAAGCCTTTGTTTCTTTGACCAATGCATAAGCTTGTTTCTTCATAATATCATACTTTAACTATGACCCCTATAATGATTTTCTAAAGAAGGATATAGGCTGCTCATATCCTTCATCATTCTTTTGTAACATAACAACTGCTATGGTATGGAATGAGGAAAATGAAATATTTGGAAGGGTTTAGAAAAGTCAGGAGATTTTAGAATAGGGGCTTCTTTGATTTATTTTTTGATGGATATAAAAGCTTCCAGGGCTTCTACAATCCAATCTATTTTTCCCCCCTTCTTTAGTATTTTGGATATAGATTTAATGATTTCAGCAAAAATTTCACACAAACCTCCTAACAAAATTAATTTGTCCAAAAGATGATTGAATGGCTTTGACAGTTTTGGGAATGGGGATTGTGTTTATGGATTCTACTCTTTTAGAGTCTATTCTAATTCCTTCTTTTGATACAATATTCCCTAAAATATTACCCTCCGTGACAAAAAAGTGACATTTCTTAGGATTGAGACTGATACCATATTCCAAAGCCCTGATGAATATTTTCTCCAAGTGTTCCACATGGTTTTCTTCCTTTTTGGAATAAGCAGTGAGGTCGTCTTAGTACACTACCATTATAGCATTGATCAAATATGCAAATGCCACATCCATGGCCCTTTGGAAGCTTTCCCTTGCATTTGTGAGACCGAATGGCATTCTCACATATACATATGTCCCCCATGGTGTAGTAAAAGTTGTCTTGTATTGCTCAGATTCTTTAACTTTGACCTAATTATACCCAAAAAATCCATCCATCATTCACAATAATTCACATCATGTTACTTTGTGCAATATGGCTTCCATATTTGGGAGAGGGTAATTATCTTTAAGGGATGCAACATTTAAGTTTTTGAAATCTACACATAGTCTAATGTCCTCATTTTTCTTTCTTACTGGGACCAAGTTTGAGACCCATGTTGAATGTCTAATGGGATTGATAATACCTCCATCTCTAATTTTTTCCAACTCCTCTTGCATTTTAGGTTCCGAAGTTGGGTTGATGGGTCTCTATTTTTGTATGAATGGTTTTGAACTTGGATTTAATGGAATCTCATGTTGGAAAAGATCTTCTTTGTATGCTTTAAGATCCTCATAAGACCAAGAAAAGACATGCCAATATTTTCACAACAATACAATCAACATTTTCCTGATTGTTGGACTTATCTTCTTTCCAATGTAAACTCTTTTTGGTGCTAACTTTGTTCCCAGATTGATCTCTTCAAAATCTTCTCTCTTTACTGGTGTCTGCTTCATGAGAGAATGATCATTTCCATCATATACCCTTTCTAGTGCCACAAGCCCTTTGGGAAGTTTTATGGTTTTAAGCTACAAAACTTATTTTCCAAATACAGTCTATTTTCCATCTACTTCCTCAACAAATGCATTAAATTCAATCTCTTGAGCTTCATATTGATCTATGTAATGGAGAAATTTTATGAGATCAGTTTCAACATTGAAAACTTTCCAACTATAGATATTATTAGGGATAGCAAGCCTTGTTTTGAGTTCAACCTGAAATACTCTAGCCAAGGCAATATCATTTCTTTTGATGGCTACATTAGCTAGAAAATTTGCCATCAAGTTCTTGGACCTGTCTATCCATTCAATGGAAAAGGCATCAAATAATTCAATTGTATCCCACACAAAATTTCTATATTGTTTTAACCTTTTATTTTTTGTAGCATATTTTGATTTGACTTGTGAAACAATCAACTTAGAGTCTCCAAGAATGGTTACAAGTTTGATCTTGTGTTCAACAACCATATTCAAACCAATTAGCAGGGCTTCATACGTTGCTATATTATTTGTACATTTGAACATTATAAAAAATGAATACTTGAATGTCATACCTTCTAGTGAAATAAACACTACCTCTACTCCATTTCCTTCCTAACTACATGCTCCATCAAAATACATCTTCCATACACCGTCTTGATCATTGGAAACCTATTTATCAATTGGATTAGTATTTACTAGTTTAGGCTGGGAGGGCTCTATTATTGAACTTCCTAAATCTACATCACAAAAGCAATTTAGTTGCTCTTGAGGAAAAAAATCCACAATATTATTCATCCTTGGTTCTCTATATAACTTGAAATTTTCACCATTGACTGGTATTCTGGCATATGACAAGTCAAACTATACATTTCCTTGAACTGCTAGAATCCATTATCTTGACAAAAGCATTCCAAAATGAGTAGGCGTATCAATCACAATTATGTCTATATTATAAGTTTCTTGTGGATAGGAAACCAACTTCACGTCTACATATTTCATAATTCCTACCACTGAGATAGGTCTACTATCCATAGCATTGAATTTTCCACCAGTAATGTCTACCCACATGCCAAGTTGTTTCATAACTCCTACCGGCATGACATTGATTGTAGCACCTGAATCTATCATAAAATTCCTTACCAGCTTATTATTTATGAGTAATGTAGTGAATAATGGATCAACTTGTGGAGGGTTTATTAACGCATCACCTAGATAGACCTCTAGTAAATTCACCTTTTCCTGCTTATTACTGATCTTAGTGGTCTCTTTGTTCTAGTTTTTGTGCTTTTACTATTCCTATTAGATATTAACTGGATAGAAGTATCCCTATATTCTTTTACTTTCACCATTTCAAGTAATGGTACATACATTTTTACCTGGGATAAATCTTGTGTGAAATCAAAAGAGGTATTTTATGTCTTGATCACCTTCTTTTACTCCAGTGAATCTCTTTTTCTCTCCTCCTTTTCTTTTTTGCTTGTTTGATCAAACTTTTGCTTGTCTTTATGCAATTCTTTGTTTTATTCCTTATGAACATGCTTTTTTTCATTCTTATCTGGCTGCTTATTTTTTGTCTTCTTTAGTGCTCCCTGTGTCTTATCCTTCACAAATATCCCTCTTGGAACACCTTCATCTTCATTTATTGTTTTTTTTCTTAATTGATATTTTCTTTTTTTCTATTCTACTACAACAATGGTTAATTTCTTAATCTCTTCCTCAGTTGGCCTACTTACATTGCATTTACTCGGTTGAGATGGTGCACTAGTAGAAAAATTCTCATCACTACTTTCTTCATAATCAGAAAAGACTTGTTTTTTTTCCATATGAACATTGTATCTCTAATTATCAATATCATACTCGTAACCTTCCTCTCCTAAGGATGAATATCCCTCCTCAATGGGATGGAGGGTGTGGGAGGTTAAATAGATTGTATTATCCTCTCCATGTTATATACTGGTACTTCCTCTTCTTGCATTGATTGGGCTACAATACATTGACTAGGGGAATGTGGTAGGTCACAAATTTGACACCAAGGATTATTGTTAACCATGTATACTCCTCTCTTCCTTAAAGGGTTAGGAGTCTCCTTACTTTTAGGTGCATCCACCACAGGCTTTCCATCCTTCTAGTTTGTATTATAAGGCATATCATGCCACCTCGACCTTTCATTTTTGTATATATTTTCTTGCCTATTCAGAGAGTTATTAATATTTTGGGGAACCCTTGGATTATCTCTCCTACTAATCATCCCAATAGCCTTTCTATTATTTTCAATAGTCAATGTTGTTTTTTCTGCTTCTTCCAAATTCGTAGGGCACCTATTCCTAAGCTCATATCCTATCTTTGGATCAAATTATTTTGGATAAAATACTTAATGTTGCAAGGTCTACCAATTTGGATCTAGGAGGTATTTTATTATGCAATTTAGAGAATCTTTGGTTGAAATCATAGATTGAATCATTCTGATATTTCTAGATATACTAACCAATTCATGCAAGGAAAAATTAGGTGCACATTGGTTCCCATACTAATCAAGGAACTAATCATAAAACTCTTGAGTGGAAGCAATAGAAGCTACTGGTAAACTATTAAACCAATCTCTAGCTTCTTCAATTAATGACATCATAAATAGCCTCATGTGTACATCTTCATACTGCATATCCAGATCTTGAATAAAATCATTAAAATTCCTGAAGTGTTTCTCAGCTGTGATTGCACTACTTCCCGTAAATTTCGGGACAAGAACTCTCCAACTACTATCCATAGGGTAAGGATATATTTGGAATCCTACTAAGTTAAATTGTCTGATATTGGTTGTGTAGTGTTGAGGAGGTGGGTTTTGAGGATGCTAATATTCATATAATGGATTATTTTATTGTGCATGGGGTGGTGGCATATATTGTTGGCCATGGAGTGGTTGAGCTTTTGGGTGTTGTGATGGATTTTTAGGTGGAACATTTGATGGTTTTTATTGATTCCCTAATTGATTTTGTGGTGCTTTTGGTGGATTTGAAGGTCCTGCATTATTATTACCTTGCCTGTGAGGTGGTATATATTTAGGGAGGTTGGCTATCTAAGCATTAATTTGGGCTCTCTACAACTTCAAATCATGGAGTTCTTTTATTGCTTGGAGACTTTGTTCATATTCTACTTTTGTTATTTCCATCTCTTGTCTTTCATACTCCAATTGTGCATTTATTTCCTCTTGAGTCATAAATTCATAATTTTCTTTAGGGGCTACATTATCAGTAGGTTCAGTCTAATTTCCTTTGATTAATATCGTTCTATGGTCATATTCTTTTTTCATCCTGACTCTTTTAGCCTCCAAACCAACCATGAATTATTCATCTATCTTAGGATCTGGCTGATAGAAATGATTCCTTTTTTTTCAGGAGTGTGAGGTTCCCTAGCTGAACTATTTGTCAATGTATCATAGCGATTATACATCTCACAGTGTGGTTTTGATATTTTATCCTTTTTTGTCATGCACATTTCATTATACACCTTCTTACCTTTATCATTCTTATGTGTCCATTTTCTTATCACTAGTACCTTCTTTGTATAGGGACCTTCTGCCATTCATGTTACGAATTATTGTGATGGTCTGAACTCTAGGGTTTTATTAATCTTGCACTTATTCTTTCAGAGTTTCCATTCACTTTTAGATAAGTGAGAAAATTTTATAATTGCAAGTTCCCAATGGAGTCTTAGGTAAGGTATTGACTCTACAATGTAGGCCTAGATTCATATTTCACTCCCCAACAGCGTCGCCAAACTGTTGGGTATGTGTAGGATCATCATGGAAAAATCAAGCCCTTAAGTGGCAAAAAGTTCAGAAAAATCATAGTTAGGAAACTTGACGTAAAAAATTGAATAAGTAAATCTATATTATTTCAAAAATATGTAAGAATAGAATCTAGAGCAAATTGAATGTAGTTTCTAAACTACTAGGTTTATTTTAAACAAAAAATCTATTTGGTGAAAATTTGAAATTTCAATGTAGTAGTACTTAAATTTCAGGGAAAAAATAAGAAGTAGGTGTTTGTCTGACCACCCTAAGCACAATAAAATGATAATATTTTTTTATAATATTTTAGATATAGTTAGAGGACTCATGTCCCAATGTGATGCATATTTTTTTGTAACTTTTTTCCAAGTAAATATTTAATTATGATTTTTTTATTACAACTTTTTAAAAATATAAAAACTCATACGTCTGACCACCTTAACTTGGTCAAAACTTCATGAAATTATTTTCTTTTTTTAATTCTATAGTATGCGAAACATAGAATGTGACACATGTTTCAAATTCAAAAAATGTGATATTGTTTGAAGGCTATAAATATTTTCAATTAGCCTATCAATTAGGACTTTAGTCATAATTCAAATAGAAAATGAATAATAATTATTTATTAAATTCAAAGTAAATCATAATTTATATTGGTGGAAAGCTTAGAATCTCCTTTAAAAACCCTTTTTTGTTTCATCAATTTTGGGTTAAAAGAAAAATTGTTAGCCACATACCCTACACATACCCATCATATCGCCACTTTTTGGCCCATCATAATCCTGCACATACCCTGTTACTTCTCAAAAAAATTGGTTGAGAAACCACAAAAGGTTTCCAAGATCTTGTACATTTTAGGCTAACGTACAAGGCCCAATGGTGTATTTGAACCTTCTTCTCTTCAGGCTCTACCAAACCTAGGTGGGTATACCTAAACAAATGGAGCAGACTTAAATTGTTTGTTTCCTACTTAAGCAATCTATCCACAATGGTAATTGGAAGTGGAGATATGTAGACCTATTTGGTATAAATTGTATAAGCAATATCAAGGTGGATTTTATGAATATGTTCAATTAATAGATCTAAGGTTGTGAAAATAAATTGGATAAAGTAAATGGTGAGATGGATAAGACCAGTGCCTTGTTGGGTAGATGGAGTCAAATGAAGATCTAAAATATGTGACCTGTAGTGGCAATAACTCAAACTATTTGGCACACTAATATCATTTTATAACTTCTATTTATAAACATGCAAGAATGTAATTACAAAGTTCTTCTTATTGATCCAAATGACCTTTTCCAGATTACTATGATTAATTAAAGGAATTTAATCCTTCCTTGAAGGACTTAGTTAACTGAACCACACAAGAATCGAAAATGTGCTTTGATAAATTTAAAATACCCTTGATATATCAACTTAAATAATAAGGAAATGTCAACTCTTGGAGACAACCAAATAATATTTTCTATCAATTCAACAAACAATTGATACCAGTATGAGGTCACAAAATCATATATCTTTCATTGACTTCTTCAAGATTTATACATGCATCATGGTCTTTTGAAATGTAAGAATTATATCTATCCCTATTCACTTGTTACTTTTTCCTCTATCTAATCTAATGTCATCCTTTGGTGTTGGTCTCTCTTATTTATACGAGAGGAAAAAACCTTCATACCAAAGGGCATGTCTTTTGATAACAAAACATAATTTTTAAAATAAACATAACTAAAGGAACTTAACAATAAACATGTGTATTAATCTGTTAATCTTTGAGTAAAAGCCCTTGGTCACCTAAGACCTTTTCAAATATTTTACTGTATAATATTTCCTCCTCATGATGCTCGTAATCAATCTTCATTAGAGCCAACATATTTCTCCTACCACTTATTAATTGTCAGATCACTCAGCCATTTAAATTCTTGTGCAGATGTGAAGTTTGTGAGATAAATTTTCCATCTTTTATCTAGGAGATTTCTGACATCCACCATAAATTTTGTGTATCCACTATCCAGTATGACAATCCCATCAAGTAAAGTATGAAATTTGTATAGATTAATCTCCCCATCATCCTATACATGTGTTAAGAATTTAGGAATCATTTGATAAAATTCTTCTCTTCATTCATTCATTCCTTAAAACTGATTATCATCTTTGAAGATTGAAGGGATAAAGATGTATTTAATAGAGTCAAATGCAATCCTCCTATTCTCCACTTTCTTCCTCATATCTACCAAATACTTATACTTCTCAATTACACCCTTTACCATTTCATGTGTAGGTTTGAGTCTTGGTGGGGCATTTGGATCACTATGTGTGGCTTTGCATAGAGTAGTTAGTGTGTGGTAGGTTAGTTTCCACCTCTTTTGGAGCTCTTCAAGGATAGGGGAGTTAGTATTTATCTATTCCAAGGCTTTAATTAGATTGTTGAAGCTTTCATGTAACTCACTTATCTTCTATTTCAACATCCTATATCTATGCTCTAATATTTTCCTTAGAGTCTCCAAGATGTGTTGCTTGACATCCTCCATATTATGTTTCTTCAATTTATCAATTTCATCTTGCATCTGTTGTATTTGTGGATCCTATGCCTGGACAGGTGGGTGATAAAAAAATAATTCATCCCCTCTTATTGTGGTGGCTTGCTGCAACTGTTTCTTTAGCTTCACATTCTCAATAAACAATTTTTTTAACCTCATCATTTGATAATCTCGTTTCATACTCATTAATATTCTTTTCCATATTTTCAACCACATCTTTAGTGAACATTGCAGAATGCATGGTTATAGTTGTAGCCTCTATGGTAGTTGTGTCTTTCATTGTTCTCACCATAACTGAACCACTCATTTCTTGCACTACATCTAGGAGTCGAGGCTTTCTTGTGTTTTTCTATTTTTTCCAGAGAGCAAGTGTTTGGGTAGTAGGATTATACACTATTCCTGAAACATCTTCGTCTGAATCAAATTCTTCTACTAACATAGGATCATACTATGCTCTGATCTGATCTAGAAGAAACACTTTGGATAGCTCCATCCCTGGTATAATCAACATATCACTTTTCAATACTAGTTCTCTTGCCTCCTGGGGGGTGACATTGATGCTATCAACATTTAATTTTGTAAATGTCTGAGCCTGGATCTCAACCTACTTTGATCCATCGGCTCCTATAAGATTGATTTTCAATATTTCATCAAATTGCTTCATCTTCATCTTAATCCAAAAGTCCTTAAATTCATTGGTATGGATAAAACCATCATCTTCCATAAACCTTAGAGAGGCCACAACCCCCTCATCCTCTTGAATTTCATCAGTTCCCTCTTCTAACAGTCTAACCTTAGGATCATAGGGCATTTGACTCCTCTGTTGTTCAGTTTCCTGCTTTATCTCAGTCAAAGTTAAGACTGCTTCTTGTTCTTCATCATCACTTGAGCCATAATCAACCAATGGATTAGTCTCTTGTCTCTTGGCTAGTGATTCATGAATAGGAGATGGAGGGGATGGATGTGTAGGTGATGGGGGTGGTTTTTGTGATGTAGATGCTTCATGTGATGGCTAGTGAGGTGTGGGAAGTGGAATTAACCTGTCATCTTGGGCCATTTTGTATAATTCATCAAATTTTTCAAGGATCATTTTTATCCTTTTTAAAAGGTTGGGTTCATTTGCAAAAAAACCATTTGAAACTTGTATTCTTCTCCTTCTTCCTATTTTCCCATTGCATCATAGTTATCCATATTTTCCTCATTAGGGTCAAATTCATGTGATATAGCCCTCTTTGTCAATAAATATCTTTTGATCATATTGATATGATCCTCTAGGTCACATACTCTCTCCTTTCCAGACTTGAGGGGATAATTAACCCTCATGAATCTCTACAATTCCTCCAACATATCAAATCCAACAATCAATTTCTCAAATATTGTTAAATTAGGTAAAAATGTTCCTTTCCTCTGATTCCTCATCAAATCATGTTCCATCCAAAGCATCTGCCACATGAATTCTAGAAAACATACCCTTGCAGGTACAAATTTTGGCAAGATATGTGGTGCTTAATTGCAATCGTATACTCTTATAATAGTGTGTTGTGGCATAATGAACCAATCAACATAATTATGAGTACAACCCTGGTCTAGCTTATATTGCACAGGCCTCATTACCTTCATCAATGATTTAGGTAACCTTGGAGTTGGGTAACCAAGGGCATCTATCAATCTGACAACAAAATCACATTTTGTACATCTGCTATCCCATATGTAAAACCAGTTCTGCACAAGGAGTCTTAATCCATTCTCATGTGTACTCAACTTCATTCTTTTAGTCCATTTCATTTCATTCTAGTACAAAATTAAATGACACAACAAAGAATGCTTCCTAAAGGAAATGGGAGCCTTAGCCTCTTTGACCTATAACAAACCCTCATGTCTTTGCTTGTTAATTAAAAATGAAAAATAAAATTCTACATTTGACTTAGGGTGTTGGACTATCTTTGCCATTCTCATCAACCGCACTGACATATTTTCCTCTGCATCTATCCCCAATACTTGACACAATGCATGATAAGTATTTTTCAAATAAATCTAAAAATATGAAACTGGGAAAGGCTCTATTTTAGAGGAAGGGATGGGGAGTATTCTATTATTATCACCCCTTTTCATATGCAGGGGGAGCTCATCACTTCTGTATGTTCTCCTTAGCCTCTTGTACTCCTGCTCTATTTTCACTAGATTTACCTTTGTTACAACTTGTTTATTCAGGTTAAAACACTCGATAATAGCATCCCTTGAGACATCAACTAAACACCCACCTTTTGGAAGCTTGAAAACCTTGGTTGGGGCATGGTAGCTAAGAGAAAGGGATTTAATTATCTCAATATCAATGAAAATATTGGGAACAATCATTTTTGCTAAATCAAGAGTGCACGGGTTTGATGTCGGATCCTTACAATTCATATTTTGATAGAAATACTGATAGAGGTTCCAACCTGATTGAGGAACAATGGGATCTCTACATCCCTAATCTAAAAGTCTAAAAACCTTCTTGGGTCCTTTTTCAACTGAACCAAGCGATAAAGAAAGCAATGGGGACTTCAAAGAGGGTAACTTACTAGTTTTGGCTTCATCCTTTTTAACTCCCACTTCATCCTTCTTTGGTGCCATTTTATAAAATTTAAAGAGGGTGATGAGCAAAAATTACCCAGTGATATAATTCACCTTGAAGAATCCCTTTACTTCAACACTCTAAGCTTTTCTACAACTTAGTTTCAACTGTTCTGAAGAATTCTCAACTTACTTCATGTATTTCAACTCCAAAAAGTATTTACTCCTAAATCAGAAATTTGCACAATTCAAATCTTTGTATCGAGCTCAATTTTTTATTTCGATGTTGACTGATGTGATTGGTATGCTTTAAATTCCCCAACAGATAATTTACCATGCTACCTCATGTTACTTTTCACTCCCCTATGGTACTACAGTGTCTCCTTGGTACACATATTCAATATATTGCTCTACTACGGGTCACCTTTTTCCTTCCTCTAGTATCATGGTGTCATCCTAAGGTTTTGAGACTAAGTGATGCAATGTGTTTGGTTATTTATTTGGGATATTTTGATAATGAGATGAGCTATTTGCTGAGAGATAAGAATCCTAAAACCTTGCATCAGGCTTATGGGATAGCCATGAACATTGAAAACAACCAAAAATGTATTTTTTTTTGTAATTTTTTTCCAAGTAAATAATTAATTATGATTTTTTTATTACAATTTTTAAAAATATAAAAAATCATATGTCTGACCACCTTAACTTGGTCAAAATTCATGAAATTCATTTTTTTTGTTTTAATCCTATAGTATGCAAAGCATAGAATGTGACATATGTTTCAGATTCAAAAAATGTGATATCTTTTGAAAGCTATAGATGTTTTTCAATTAGCCTATCAATTAGGACTTTAGTCATAATTCAAATAGAAAATAAGTAATAATTATTTATTAAATTCAAAGTAAAGAATAATTTATATTGGTGGAAAGCTGAGAATCTCCTTTAAAAACCTTTTTCATTTAATCAATTTTTGGTAAAAAAAAATTCGTTAGCCACATACCCATCATATCCCCACTTTATGGCCCATCGTGATCCTGCAGATACCTTGAAGGCCTTAGAATCTTTTACTCATTTGTTGGCCACTAGCTTTGAAGGTTCTTGAGCATAAGGGTGTGCTACACTTTAGGGAACTTCAAGGTTCTGTTGTAAAAAACACCAACAAATTGGCAACTTTGATGTGGATGCACTTAGAAATTTGGTTACAGATTATCTTATCAAAGAGTCATTAAAGTCTTGAATTAGAACATATGGTGCATTTATTGACATTTCCAGATCTAGAAGTGGTTTTTTTGTAGTAGATTTAAAAGAATTTATGAGTGACTCTATTGTTGGGGGAGACCCAGAAGGAAATTAATCTTTGAAGGAGTTTCATACTACTTGAATTTTAGTCCTCTGTGAAGAGAGGTGGCGACTCTATCAAAAGAATTGACTAAAGATGTGAAGAGAGCTCCAGATCTACAAACTTTTTAGTCAAGAAGAAAGGTTGGAAACTGCTACAAGTTTGCAAGTATTATCACAAATTTAAAGAAAGTATTATTGTGTTTGAAGGAAGTTTATGAGAAGTCTTAAAGTCTTGAAAAAATGTGATTATGTATTGGGTAAAAATAAGCACTAAGAAAGGGAATAGTACTAATTATTAGACATAATTCTATGTTGATAGTTTTCAACCTCTATTATGAAAGTGAAGTATGAAATATCTTTGAAGAAACTCATCTAGAGGATCTTAAGCAAGTTGAGATAGAAATTTGCATTATAAAAGCTTAAGATTAAGTTGTGAAAGAAGTTTGAAAAAAATTGTGTAACTACAATGTTGATATGAAATTTCTTGTAGAGGTGTAAGAAAATGTATCATCAATATATGCATCCTTGTATGGTTCATACTGCAACCATGGTTTGTGATTAGTAGCATCTAGGTTTTAAAAGAGTTTTCAGCACTAAAAGGAACAAAGCCATCAATTTCAGTGGAATTAATGGTTACCCAAATGTTATTCCACCTGACATAAGAGATAAGATACCAAAATTTAGGCATACAAAGAGTGGGTCAACTAATAACCATCTACAATAATTCAATAATCTAATGGATGATTACGAAGTTGAACATGAGGTTGTTTGTTCAGTATTTGAAAGGAGATTCAAGAGATTGGTTCTATGATTTACCAACATCCCCTATCCATTCTTGGAATGAGTTCAAAGTAGTGTTCATGGAGTATTTTGGTGAAAGAACCAATGCTATTTATTTGCTAAATAAATTTATGAGCATTGAGAAAGAGAAGGACGATTTGGTTCCAACATTTAACTGAAAATTTGCTAAAACATTAAGAGATATTCCTAAGGTTTTGAGACTAAGTGACGTAGTGTGTGGGTATGTGCAGGATCATGATGGGCCAAAAAGTGGTAATATGATGGGTATGTGGCTGATGACTTTTTTTAACCTAAAATTGATGAAATAAAAATGGTTTTTAAAGGAGATTCTCAGCTTTCCACCAATAAAAATTATGCTTTACTTTGAATTTAATAAGTAATTATTATTCATTTTCTATTCAAATTATGACTAAAGTCCTAATTGATAGGCTGATTGAAAAACATCTATAGCTTTCAAACAGTATCACTTTTTTTGTATCCAAAACATGTGTCACATTCTATGTTTTTCATACACTATAGGATTAAAAAAAGAAAAAATGAATTTCATGAAGTTTTGACCAAGTTAAGGTGGTCAGACATATGAGTTTTTTTTTTTTAAGTTGTAATAAAAATTCATAATTAATTATTTACTTGGAAAAAAATTACAAAAAGAATATGCATCACATCAGGACATGAGTCCTCTACTTATATCTAAAATATTATAAAAAATATTATCATTTTATAGTGGTTAGGGTGGTAGACATACACCTACTTATTTTTTCCACGAAATTTAAGTACTACTACATTGAAATTTCAAATTTTCACCAAATAGATTTTTTTTTGTAAACAAATCTAGTAGTTTAGAAAATAAATTCAATTTTCTTCAAATTATATTCTTACATATTTTTGAAATAATATAGATAACTTATTCAAATTTTTACGGCAAGCTGCCTAACTCTGATTTTTTTGAATTTTTTGCCACTTAAGGGCATATTTTTTCCATGATGATCCTACACATACCCATGTTTGTTTGTTTATTTGGGATATTTTGATAAGGATCCTAAAACCTTGCATCAGGCTTATGGGATAGCCATGAACATTGAAAACAACCAGAAATATGGAATGCAAAGGATTTATTTGTCTACAAGTGTTTTCTACCCTGAGATCTAAAATATTGATGAAAGGTGTGAGTCAAAAATAAAAAAATGAATGTCAGAGCACTTGCACCCCTATTGTTTTAGCTTACACATCATTCCATAATGTTGATCACATAGAGCCCCAAAAAAATTTCAAGAAGCTACATGCATTTTTTATCCTGCGATCTATGTTCAAGCCCTCTCTCGCATAAAGAAACATCAAGGAGAATCACCATATGATCTATATGTGATAGAAACCTAGGAGGTGGACACCCTTACTCAACTCAAAATGATCAAACTTAAACAATGATTCAACTCTTACAACACTATTCACTCCCCTTTTCTCAAATACACAACTAGAGGCTTATAGCCCTCAAAAACCAATTTTTGGAGATATATTTTAGAGTAGGATGTACAAATGACTATCCAACATCAATAAATACTCACCACAAAACCCAACACAACATCCCAAAAGATCTCAAGAGGTTTCTTCAAGACACAACATTGAGAACCACTAGACTACCCCTATTTTTAGGACACCAATTAGCCCTATTTTCCAAAGGAAGTATCTCCTAATCACCAATTTTCCACCCAAACTCAATGGAAAGTATTTAATTGTGTATCAAAAAAATATATTTCACCATTATTTCTTAGATTCATGATCTCTAAACTGTTGATCCATGAAACCCTCTCTTTTAATGCAATAACCTAGGGTTTATTGAAAATCATAACTCTCAGGCTTACCAAACTCAACCAACACATCCAATAGGCCAAAATACCTTGCACAAGGTTAATCAACCATTACATATACTGTTCCTTGAAAATATTTAGAAAAACCTTCTCAAACACCTCATTTTCACATGGAAAAACACCTTGACTAGCCCTAGGGCATCACCTCAATTCTCACAACTTGACTCCTTTGCCTAAAAAACCATGAGGACACCTAATTTACAGTGTGTGGGACCAATTCCATGAGCTATAGTAGGCACAATAAGTAGAATGGGTCAATTTACCATTTTAAATGACCTTCACCCCTTAAAATTGTATTAATAGGGCTGCTAGAGAAAACTAATGAAATATCCCTCTAAATTCAGAGTTAGATTGTCAAAATTGAATCAAATGAAAGATACTTCATGTATCTACAAATAAAAATAATAATTAGAGCATTTACAATATGTATAGGTTTGTACAGTCACGGAAAGGTTCAAAAATACAATAAAATTGCAGAATTAAGCGTTATTATTTCAATGGGAATCACAATACAATATTCATCAATCAATCCTCAAGCCCTTTAGAGGATTTAAATACATTTTAAATTAAAAAATAACCTTCCCAATTCCTATAAATATCTTGTAAACTTCTATGTCCTTTCAACTACCCAAAAGTTGCATTTTTGACAATTTTTGCTTGACAACATAGTTAAATTTTTGGAACTTTTCTTAATTTGACACTAATGACTCACAAACCCCCAAATTAAATAATATATGGTCTCAATAGACCTTATTTAGTAGTAAATAGACTCAAATTACTCCAAACTCCTAGACTCAGCTAATGACCAACATATCAAAAACTTTCAAATGATCAAATTTGCAATTAAGGGCTTAGGTGCTCTTGCACCATACAACCCCACTAAAAAATAACTCATGTCACATGAGTTATTCCTTACACCAGCTCCTCCAACCTTTACACACATTGTATGGTCTGAAAATATCCTTCCTTGGTTCAAATATTGAGTTCTTATATCATACCTTACATCCTTGACATTCTTGACCTTGTTTGCACATGAACTTCTCTCTACATCTGCAACCAGACTTGCTAGTTGTCTTCCATATACTATTTGACCAAAACCTAATAGGGTTCCTTCATTCATACCTACAAACAAACATTTGTTAGAAATTTCTTGAATTTTCCTCCCCTTTAACTTTGTTTCATGCTTGTGTCTACCCTCAACTCTTTTCCCATTTTGTCCTTTCATCTTTGTCATTAGTCCCACTATCTTGTCATCCTTTTGTCCCATCATATTGTCCTTATAACCCATTGTACTCATTATGCCTGTAGATATCACTTGTCATCTTTCCTTACTCTCAACTAAAGGGCACACAATGGTTCCCACCATGAAATTCTCTTTCCAGTTCACTATCATTCCATCCCTCAATCCTGAATTTACCTTCACACTTGTTAGAGTATTTTCAGACTTCAAACTAACTGTAGTACTCACCCTTGTGTCTTCCTTCACATCCTTTACAAGCTCTTTTTTCCCACACATGATTACCTTAGCTTTACCTTTGTGTACTTCCACCAAAGGATTCAAAACAAATTTACATCCATCCTTCTCTATAGTGTATATGTTTTCTCTTCCATCATACAATGCGTGCATGTCAAACTACCAAGGCCTATCTAGGAGTAAGTGACAACAATCCATAGGAAATATATCACATACTACCTTATCTTTATAACCCCTAGCTTGAAATTCAACAACTACTTTTTCATTGACCAAAATAGACTACCCATCACTCAACCAAGACACCTTATATGGCAACTCATGGGGAAAATTTTACAAATTCAATTTATTAACCATCTCACTTGACACCATATTCTCAGTAGATCCTGAATCAATGACATTTTTTCATACCTTATTCTTGCACTTACATGTGATCTTGAAGAGATTCTTTCTTTGCAATGGTTCCATCTCCTTTTTTACCTTAAGTATGGTCTTCCTCATCATCAAAGCTTCACCTGTTTGAGAAGGAACATGATAACTTTTAGAATTAGTACTCTCACACTCCTCTTCTTGAACTATTTGAGCCCTTATTTTAGTCCTCTTTTCACCTCCACTAGACGAAGTAATAAAATTTTTAGGGCATTTGCAAGCAAGATGACCATATTCATTATATCTATAACGTCTCCTTGCAAAAAAAAATGAATTTATTCCACTGCTAAATCTACCTCTAGAACCCCTAAAACCTCATATTGCATCAACACCTTGCTCTTTACCTTTATTTGCTTCTTCTTGTTCCTCAAATGGTTTCTTTGTTGTAGGGATTGATCTTCTCCCTCTTGTATTATTACCTCTACCTCTAGAATAAAATTCTCTTTCCTTCTTTTGATCTTTTCCTCCACCCTAATAGCCAATTGAAAACATTCTTCAACAGTGTTTGGGTTAGCAACAACCAATTCATCTTGTATATTGAATCTAAGACCACCTAGATATCTAGCCACTTTTTCAACTTCATCTTCATCTTTTCTTGACCTTATACTTAGTTTACAGAATTCATTGGTATAGGCCTTAACATCTAAATCCTTTTCCTTCAAACATTGTAACTTATACAATTTAACTTCATAATCTTTTGGAAGAAATTTAACTTTAATTTTTTCTACGATCTTATCCCAAGAAACTATCCTTGATTTACCTTGCTTCCTCCTTTTTGTTTTCTCATAGTCCCACCATAGAAGTGTATGACCTTTGAGTTTTTTTTTCCACCTTCACCATCCACTCATTACAAATGTCTTCAGTTTCAAAGTAGTTGTCCATGGCTGCAATCCAATCAGGTAAATCTTCCTCATTCAAATTTCCACCACACATAGGTAAATCAACCTTTACATTATGTGAATCACCTTTGACTACCTTCAACAACATTGCCATTCTTTGATCTTCAGAGTCTAATTCTTCATCTACATCTTCATATTCTTCATATTCCTCTTCATTTGATTCACTCTCTGCTTCATCTCTTCTCTTCTTTTTTTCCAAGTTAGTAAGCCTTTCCAACACAACATTTTGTGACTCTAAAATCTTAGCATGTTTCTCCTTCAATTCCTACAACTCTCTAGTAGCACCAACACTCTTCGGAGGCATCTTCATAAATCTATCTTTTCACCTTCCAGCTTACAAAATTCAATCAATAACCTCCAAAAGATCTACTAACTGAGCTCTAATACCACCTGATAGCAACCTGGGAGGTGGACACCCTTACTCAACTCAAAATGATCAAACTTAAACAAGGATTCCACTCTTACAACACTATTCACTCCCTCTTTCTCAAACACACAAGTAGAGGCTTGTAGCCCTCTAAAAACAACTTTTGGAGATATATTTTAGAGGTCATGCAGAGGCCTATCCAAAAACAATAGAGACTCACCACATAATCCAACAGAACATCCCAAAAGAGCTCAAGAGGTTTCATTGAGACAACACTGAGAACCAATAGATTGCCCATGTTTCTAGGACATCAATTAGCCCTGTTTTCCAAAAGAAATGCCTCCTAATCACCAAGTTTCCACCTAAAATAAATGGACAGTCTTCAATTATGTATCAAAACAATAGATTTCACCATTATTTCATAGATTCATGACCTCTAAACTATTGATCCACCAAACCCTCTCTTTTCATGCAATAACCTAGGGTTTATTGAAAATCATAACTCCTGGGCTTACCAAACTCAACCAAAAAATCCAACAGGCCAAAAATACCCTAGAAAAGGTTAATAAAACCTTACATATATTGTTGCTTCAACAATTTGACAAAACCCTTCTCGAATATCTCATTTTCACAGGGAAAAACACCTTGACCAGCCCTAGGGCATCACCCCAAATCTCACAACTTGACTTGTCTACCTAGATAACCATGAGGAAAAATAATTTACAATGTTTGGGAACCATTCCACAAGCTATAGTAGGCACAGTGAGTGGAATGGTCAATTTACCATTTTAAATGATCTTAACCCCTTAAAACTGTGTTAACAGGGCTGCTATAAAAAACTAATGAAATATCTATCTAAATTTAGAGTTAGACTCTCAAAATTGAATCAAATGAAATATACTTCATGTACCTACAAAGAAATAAATGAATCAGAGCATTTACAATATGTACGGGTCTGTACAGTCATAAAAATGTTCAAAAATATAGTAAAATTGCAAAATTAAGTGTTGTTATTTCAGTGGGAATCACAATACAATCTTCATAAATCAATCCTCGATCCCTTTAGAGGCTTTAAATATATTTTCAATTATAAACTAACCTTCCCAATTCCTATAACTATATTTTAAACTTCTATGTCCCTTCAACTACCCAAATGTTGCATTTTTGACAATTTTGCAACTTTTCTTAATTTGACACTAATGACTCACAAACCCCCAAATTACATAATAGATGGTCTCAAGAGACCTTATTTAGTAGTGAATAGACTCAAATTACTCCATACTCCTAGAATCACTTAATGACCTACATATCAAGAACCTTCAAATGATCAAATTAGCAATTAAGGGCTTAGGTCCTCTACACCACTCTACAATATTTATAGATACTCTCTCTACAATTTCTGAATGTCACAAACCTGAAAATTCAATATGCATTGATTTATTTTATGAATCTTATGAACTAGGTTTGAGTGCTCTACCAAAGGAGTTGAAGCTAATTAATTTTGACCAAGTGTGTGAATGCATTTCTTGTTTTGAAAAGATTAGAGATGATCATCAAAAGGCTATTATGTTTTCAATCTACAATGATAATAATGTTGCTGCCCCATATGAGTCAAGTAGTGAGGTATCATATGAGGAAGGAGGGAGGAAAGCAAAGGTTGAAAATGCATACCTTGGTGAATCAAATGAAATGTGTGGTTTCAATTCTTTTGAAGATCCCAGTACCTATTGTAGTGTAGTAAAATGCATACCCTTGCATTTTCACACTTGTTTGAGCCCACCTTGCTTTATTTATGCTTCTTTATGGCTTAATTGGTCCTATTTTGTTGCCACAAGCCCTATGAATAACATATTTTTCTAGTTAATCCCGACACTCTCCAATGCATAAATCATAATTTAGGGTCTGTGCAGGAACATGATGGGCCAAAAAGTGGCAATATGATGGGTATGTGGCTGACAAATTATTTTTACCCAAAATTGATGAAACGAAAAGGGTTTTTAAAGGAGATTCTCAACTTTCTACCAATAAAAATTATGCTTTACTTTGAATTTAATAAGGAATTACTATTCATTTTCTATTCGAATTATGACTAAAGTCTTGATTGATAGACTGATTGAAAAACATATATAGCTTTCAAATGGTATCACATTTTTTGAATCCAAAATAAGCATCACATTATATGCTTCACATACTATAGGATTAAAAAAAGGAAAATTTAATTTCATGAATTTTTTACCAAGTTAAGGTGGTTGACATGAGTTTTTTATTTTTAAAAGTTGTAATAAAAAATCATAATTAATTATTTACTTGGGAAAAAATTACAAAAAATATGCATCACATTGGGACATGAGTCCTCTACTTATATCTAAAATCTTATAAAAATAATTATCATTTTATTGTGGTTAGGGTGGTCAAACAAACACCTACTTATTTTTTCCCTGAAATTTAAGTACTACTCCATTGAAATTTCAAATTTTCACTAAATAGATTTTTTTTTTCTTAAGAAAACCTAGTAGTTTATAAACTAAATTAAATTTTCTACATATTCTATTCTTACATATTTTTGAAATAATATAGATAACTTATTCAAATTTTTACTTCAAGTTGCCTAACTCTAATTTTTCTAAATTTTTTGCCACTTACGGACCTGTTTTTTCCATTATGTTCCTGCACCTACCCTTAATGACTCCATTAGTGTGTCCCTAATTTTTGGGTTGGACTAAAACGCCACCTAGGGTGTCTTAGTCCCCCAAGGCTTTCAGGACCCTAATTTTGGCACCTCTAGATTCGGCCCCTTTTTGGTGTTTGTGCCCCAAGTTTTTGGGACTTGGGACTAGGATGCCACCTAGGGCATCTTAGTCCCCATTGAGTCATTTTTGAGGTTTAATTTCAAATTCTAGTGGGATTTAGCCTCCTTTATTCAATGAATTCATGTGTCATCCTTGTGTGATATAATTTTTGGATATTAAGCATAGATAAGTATAAATACAAGGTTCCTTGATTCATTTCAACCCAAGTCTTTTATGAGATCTTTTATCATAACATAATTGAGTTCACAAGAGCATTCAAGAGCAGATTAACCAAGCATTTGAAGCAATTTTTAGATTCAAGCATCATATCAAAGTTTTTTCTTCCATCATGTCTGTTGTTGTGCTAAGATTTGTGATGTAGGGTTTTGATTCAGGTAATCAATTCAAGTCCAATTTTTCAAGCATTCAAGATCCATATCCATTGCAACCATTACACACAAGTTTGTAGACTCCATAAATGTTTTGGTGATTTGTCCCATTACATGTTCATTCACTATTTCCTTCATTATTTCCATTTCATTTGAAGGTTTAATTACCAACAAGGGTTTGACCAAGGAAAACCCCTATTCACTAACAAAAAACAAGGTTTTCCATCTTGCACATTTGTGATTGTATATCTAGGTTGTGGACTTGAAGATCACCTCAACTGTAAAGTTGCAAAAGTTGCAATGTTGCATCACAAAGTTTGCATCTTCACAAAAACTCACTTACAGGCCTTATTCGGAAGTGTTAGAACCTTAGACCGGAAGGGAATCTTGTGCAGACCTTGGAGCTCAAGAACCTATTCAAAGTTTGTAGAAATTTAGAATGGGTCTAATACGCCATATTGGGTGTCTTAGTACTCCCAAGCATAATTTTTAGAGATTTTTAGATATCTAGTTTTGAGATCTTAAGACTCCACATTTTCCCCAAAAAACAACAACGAGACTAATACGCCATCTTGGGCATCTTATTCCTCCACAACATATTTTGGTAGCCTGTTTGCATTTCTAGAATCCTCATGACATCTCTACATTTTTTAGGTGCACACATACCATCTCCCTATTGCATAATTTCATCATTTGCATCCTTCATTTATCTTGTGTTGTTAGTTTTAGGTCATTTTTCATATCACAACATGTTTTCAAACATTTTATTTTCCAAGCGTTTGCTTGGTGGTGAACCCCCTAGAACTTAAGAAACCCTTCCTAGGACCCTCCTAATTGAGAATTGAAACACCTTGAGAGGTTGTTAGTCAATCCAATTAGGACTCTTAGGACATTAGTAAATGATGAGTGAGAAAAGTGTGATATCCCACAAAGGTATCCATTTTTCCATTCATCATTTTGGTGAACCCGACACTTTATCTTTTCTGATTTGGAGTCTATTAAGTCCTTAGATCTAGATAGCATTCATTCTTGCATTGCATTTTTCATTAGTGAAAGTTCATCTAGGTATCTTTCCTCTTGCATTAGTGAAATTGCATTTAGGGTTTCCTATATTTGCATTAGTGAAAAGTGCATATGGGTGATCCCACAATACTAGTTTACAATTTTTGGACAAATTGGACACTGAACTGATTTTTCCTAACTAAAATTTCACTTTCAGGCACCTATAGTGGCTAAACCGTGAGGAATTTGAAGATGATGCAAAATAGTGATTTGTGACATTTTTTTTGTAGATTCTAAATTTTTTTTTTTCAAAATTTTTGGAATCAAATTACACTTCTTTTTCTATATCCTTCGAAAACTATTTTTTTTTCAATAAACACCATTTTTAAGGAGTGACGCTCACCGTATAACACATAATTTTTTTTCCATGAAGGATAAAATTCTTTTTTTTTTTGAATTTATATTTGTAACCATGATATCTAGTGCTTCCAATTGGTTTCATATTATTTTTTCCTTAATCATGTTTTGAATTCAAACCAATTACAATTCAGACATAGGAAAACTGTATAACACAATTTATTTTTTTATGTATCAAATTTTATTTTATTTTGTTGGATCTTAAAGCATTTCGATAGGTGTAAAGAAGAATTTGTTATAGGTATGGTTTAAAACTAGCAGGGTACTATACAAGGGGGTTGATCTAAGGTAGTTTGATCAAACCCTATTCATTTGGAATGCTTTAAATGAAACTTTTTAAGGCTTAAATCATTATATTTTCTAAAAATATGTGATTTCAGCAAAAATATGAATCTCCTAGAAATTGCAAAGCAGCTTTGTGGGATCACCCATATAGGTTGCATATTTACTTTATTGCATCATTTCATTTGATTGAAAAATTGAAAAGTGCATTATTCTTCATCTTCATTGCATTCTTATTACATTCAAAATTGAAAAATTGCACTCAAATATTGCATTCAATTGCTTTTTTCTAGCTAATTTTTCTTGCACTTATTTGCACATTTTTCTATTTCTGAGCATCATCATATTGCATACGCAATCTATAAACACTGTTGAAATTCTAGAATTCCTTATTTTTCTCCAAAAAACCTCTGCTAGGATTAAAACTCCCTTCCTGGCATCTTAGTCCCTCTCAAGATTTTTTCTTTAGAAATCTATGTTTGTTGTTTGTTGTCAGTTTTAGCCTATGGAACTTCAGAATCTCACCAAGAAGACCAAGATTCCCTTCCTGGAATCTTATTTCCTGTTGACTTTGATTCTCAAGTTTTTCAGGATCTGAAATTTCTTTTTGTTTTTTGGTTTTATTTCCAAATTTTTTGTTATTCTAATTTCTTTCATTTCAAGTGTAATTGCAAGCATAGGATATTGTGTTCATTGCACTTTCTATGGTCTATCCCTTGTATGAATACTTTGTGTCCTATTGCTAATACTGTAGTTAGACAAAGTGCAAGACTCATGGAATCCCATGATAAGACACTCATTGTGGATCTTAGGTTATCAAGCTCTCTTACTTTTGGTATTTGTTCTAGTTCAATAGGTATGGACCATACCTTTGACACCTCTTTTTCTATGCTTACCTTACCTACAAGTGGTTTTCCAAGTTTCCAAACAATAGTTGATCATATTCCTCAAGAAAACATAATTAAAATGCATGAAGACTTCAATCATTTACAATATAGTGTAAGTACTGAAAACATTTCAAAACACTGTTATACCTACCATAGAGAACCTTCACCGTATGATGGCAAGTGATGAGGGATTATAATTTTTGCATAACATAGCTAAAATATTTGGAAAACATCTTCCTCCCACCACTAATGGTGCTCAAGCTTCAAATAATATGCAAAACCAAGGAGGAAATCAAACTCCTCCCTCTTCAACCATAACCTCAATTCCCACCTATACCATTCCTCAAGTGGCCACCATAATACAACCAACTAGTAGAATCCTTCCTACCTCAAAAATTTACACTAGTGTTCCTTATACCTATGTGACACCTAATATTATATCTCCTCCCATAAGAAACTCATTCATTAGTCCTTCCAACACACACATACCACCACCCTATTCATCTCCATCACATACTACAAGAAATGCCCCTATCATTAACTAGCTCTTGCAAGTCATTTCATCCATCCAATGTCAAGTTTAAACCATCAATCAAAATCAAAATGGTCCACCTTCATACTATGTCAAAACCAGTCCATTGTCCTTGGAGATATTGAGAACTCTGGTGCCAAAAGGTATAGAGATCCCTAGATTTGAGGAATATGGAGGAAAGGGAGATCCTACTAATCACATTAATGCCTTTACTTCTTATTCAAAAACTAACCCTACCCGTATCGAAAAGATGTAAACCTGAAACCAAAACACTTACCAACTTTTCAAAAGACAAAATAAGAGTTTCCTTCAACTAGATTCCACCTCTCAACCTACCCAAACAATTGATACCCAAGTAGCTTCTACAAAGAAGAGTAATACTTATATCTTTGGGTTTCCACAAAGACAATTTACTCCCTTACCCGACACACTTCATAACATTATGAAACAACTCTTAAACAAAAACATGCTTACCTTAGCTCTCATTCGACGCATTGACCCTATCAAGCAATTACCTTTGAACTTCAGACATAATACCTATTGTGCTTACCACCAACAAAATGGACATGATACAAAACATTGCAAGCATCTTAAACATCTTGTGCAAGACCTCATTGATTTTAATCATATCCAGATTTCAGGTGTAAATGACAAAGGTAATAATTTTGTGGCCACTCCCAACCAAAACTTGAAAATATTTACCAATCCCACGGCCAACAATAATATTTCATTTGTTAAGGCTACTGAAACTAAGCCTGATGTGATGAATGTTGACATGGATGATGAGAATTTGAGAAATCATGAACAAAGCCCTATTGATGATGATTAACAAAGTCCTATAGATACTAATGAACAAAATCCTATTGATACAATGATAGGATTGCTTGACATCAAGAATCATAAACAACAAACCATTGAAATTGCTTTATCTTTAGAAGAAACAATCAAACATGCACCTAATGGTGCTCTTTACATAGCCGACAAAATCAATAACAAGCCCACTCCTAGGATTTTAATTGATCCCATCTGTGTAGAGAATGTGATCATAGAAGAACTTTTATATGTGCATGAACTTGCTCAAGATAGATATGATAAATTGAAAGAATGGATTAAAATGCATGATGCTTTTTCTCATCCCACGATGGGATCGATCAAACTCCCTTTACAAGTAGGATAGAATAAATCAAATGCATCATTCTCTATCATCTCTAATTCAGATCAATTTCATGTGAAGTTCTAGGTGAAGTTCTAGGCTTAAATGGCTTCACTCCTATGTCACAAAAAATGGTATCTCTTGCTTGATATGATAATAATTAATGATAAATTAGACTTAATGACACCTTGATTTAGTGTTGTGAGGTTTTTTACACAACTACACTAGGTATTGGGCCCTTGCAAACTGAATAAAATGCATCTAATGATGTCTTGTAAAGGTGTTGTACAGTGTTGTAAAAGATTTTCACACTTTTCTAGACTAATAGACCTATTTTCCCCTTAATTCAATATTGTAAAATGTATTTAATGGAATTTTCACATTAATCTAGAAGGCTTTTATATTAAACCTAATTCTAATCTAGTATTGTAATGTGTTTTACACATTCACATTGGATGTTGTGCCTTTCTAGGCTATGTGGACCTCATTTTAATGTTGTAATGTGTATTTAATCACACTTTCACATTGAAATTTGTGTCCCTAGCCCCAATCACCCTTTACATAATCATTAATAGGCCCCTATGGCCCCATATTGTACATCTTGAGGCTTAATTTGATGAAAGACTCGATGAAATCAACATAAAAACTCAAATTCTTCATTCCCCAACAATCTAGCTGGCAAAAGAGCCCCTTGTGGGACTAAGTTTCCCATCTAGGTGGGACTAAGTCACCTAGCTTAGCGACTTAGTACCATTTGGGCTATTTTTGAGGTTCGAGCAAGAAAAAATTAGATTTTAAGTTTATGTTTCCTTCAGGTCAGACTTAGGGATCAAATTAACAGGAATTTTAGATGGATTGCCTATATAAAAAATATTTTAAACCCTAATTCATAACCTAACAAATCATTCATCATTCATTCTCCATCTCAAGTCAAACAAGCTAGGGTTTTAGCATTCTAAGTTATCAAGATAGCTTTCTAAGGCATTCAAGGGAAGATTCTTCATCTATTGTTGTAAAAAATCAAGATCTATCATCAAGGAAAGATTCTAATCACTTCATTTCATGTTCATGCTTCCTCTTATTTCTTCATTTGGTTCAATTACCTACAAGGGGTTTGACCAAGGCAAACCCCCATGCCCTAACATTCAACATTTCTCTTTCTTTCTTTGTGTGTTTGCAAATTTAGGTACCTTGAAGCCTTGGAAATCATTGAAGACTAGATTTCAAATTTTTTGAAAACATCTCCTTATTGGCTAGGTCAAAATATCTAGAAAAGGTCACTTACAGCCTCAAAATTCAGAGTTTTACAACTAAACACCTATAGGAACATAAAGTATAGATCAAGATCTTTCTTTTCCACTTTCATATTTTTAGAAAATCCAAAGTGGACCAAGTCACCATCAGTGGTGACTTAGTCCAACTGCACATTTTTTTGAGAGTTTTTTGTAGATCTAGATACCCATTTGGCTAAAATGGGCTTCAAAGCAGTTTTCCAGATTTGGGACTAAGTCGCCTAGAATGGCGTAAGTGTCCCAATAGGTCAAAATTTCAGGATCAACAACATTTCCAGCCTCCTTTCCATTCTACAACACATTTCTAGGTGTACCTCTTCAATTATATAATTTTCTATTTTGTTTCATGGTTGTTTCTAGGTCATTTAGTTTATGTTTGCATAGTACCATGTGTTTTTAAACACTTTACATTTCCTTAATTTTCATTCATTAGTCAACATCTTTTATCATTTTTCAGCATTTAGGTCATTCTCCTTTGATAGATTTCAATCATATTTGCATTAGTCTTGAGTGAACCCCTAAGTTTTTGTGAGATACCATTCTCCTTTTAGGTGTAAAACTCTAGAAGTGCAAGAGAGTGCTTATCCCCAAAAATTTTGGGCTCATTTTGGTGAACCCAACCTTCAAATACCTTATTTTTTGATTTGGAGTCCATCATCATCCTATAATTATCTTGCATTAACTTTGCATTGGGGTTTGCATTAATTAATTTTCATTCTAGGGTTTCTAAAATTTTGCATTACTGAATGTGTATATAGGTTACATTTTTGCATCTCAAATCATTACAAATTTTTAAAAATACGTATTTTCATCTTAGTTATGCATCATACAACACAAAAAACATCAAAATTAATCCAAAAAATCTCAAAATTCTAAAAAAAATCCCTACTGGGACTAATTTGCCACCTTGGGCGTTTTAGTCCCTTTCAACCCTAAAGCTGCCTTTCGTAGCATTGAAAAGCCTATTTTTCAACTTCTATTTTCTGCCATTACCTACCTGTATTAGTTGGATGAGTTTTTGTTACATGCATTTCATTAGATCTAGCTTAAATTGGCTCATTTAATGCATTGCTTAATTTCAAATTTTCATTTACAACATTTCATCTTTCAAGTTGTTGCATAATGTAATCAACAAATAACCTTGTTTCACTTCTAAAAATTGCATTTAAACATTTATTTACTTTTCCACGATAGCATGTTTAATTTCAAGAGATGTGGCTTTGATTTGGTTAAAAATGCATTACATAAATACAACATCCCCTCTTATGAATTCAATTTTGATTACAACAATGAGGTCATTAAGAAACATGTTAGTCATAGTTATGATCAAACCCTTGACACACTCCTTAATATTGCATTCTCCATTGGTGAGGATGGTAGTGTAGACAATCATAACAATCATACTTGTTCTTCTCCCGATACCTTTCCTATTCGTGACGAAGGTATCTTGGTGAAGGAAGCTACAAGAATTGAAGGTCTTGATTCTCTCTCTCCTCAATCCCCTTTGGAAGATAATGGAAAACAAGAACATGAGATTATATAGAAACATTTCTAAACATCACCTTACCTAGTCTCCATAACCTTGATAATTTAAATTATCTATCTCCTAATATCCCTCCTCGATGAAAGAGGATAAGTTGGTGTTAGAAGATATACCTATTAACAATCATGAGAACCTTGATCCTCCCTTTCGTAATGCTCCTACCATTTGGGACAATCTATTTGAAAATCATAGAGGTCCTTCTCTTGATGCCTTCCCCACTTGTGATGCAACTACTTTACAAACTTCAACCTTGGATGAACATATTATAAGCTCTCCAACTAGGGTAGATGATATGGAACAAGTGAATGAGACCTTCAAAAAATAGGACAATAAAATAGATCCTTCTCCCAACATCCCCACTCTTGCTCAATAAGACAATTCCACCATTGATAACTCCCTTACTTGCAATGAATTTATTTTGGAAGAACCAAGCCTTGCATGTCAAGAACAGTTTCCTTGTAGTTCTCCTAACAACTCTCCTCCTAGGGAGGATACCATGGTGCAAGAAAAGAATAACAATAACAACAATGATATAGTGTCCTTAGAAGAATATGATGAGACAACATTAGACTCTCCTTCACTAAGGGACATTAATATTATTCAACCTCAACTCATCCTTTACTCCCCTTCAAAAAAATCTCCAACTCAAAACAAACTTGAACTTGTCCTTTACACACCTACAAACAATGTTTCATAGCAACTAAGTCATAATACTAATTCTCATACATATCCCACTAGAAACAATTTGTGACCACCACAACCCACCCCAACACCATTACCTTTTCCTAGTCCAATTTTTCCTCAAGATTCTTGATTAACCTATCATACATAGGTGTATGATCTTGTTGAACAACTTAAGAATACTCCTGCAAAGATATCCCTTTGGGATCTTCTTCAGAATTCACCTACCTATCACACTATGCTTCTAATAGCCTTACAACAAGTTCCTATCCCTTCTAGTGTGCAACCAAATGACATAGCAATCATGATTCAAGTAATAAACACTGACATTGTTTTCCACCAAAGTGAACTCCCCCCTTTGGAAGTGCAAAAAAAATGATGTTTTCATGATCATAGATCAATACAAACGAAAAGGGATAAAGAGAACTCTTGTCAATACTGGCTCTACCCTTATTGTGTGTAGTGTGAGGCTTCTAGATAGGCTTGACATTGATAAATAAAACATTCAACTTGATTCTTTATCTCTTAAGGGATTCGATAATGTCAAAAATAAAATGCTTGGAGTGATCACTTTACCTCTTACAGTTGGAAAGGTCACATTGGATACACCAGTCCATGTTATGCCTCATGAAATTTCATGTAATCTCATTTTAGGTAGACCATGAATTCACACAATGAATGTGGTACCTTCTACTCTTCATTGTAAAATGAAATACATCTACAGCAGCAAAGTGTACACACTTGACACTAATCCTAAACCTTATAGTGTCTTACAACTTGAGAAAAACAAAGAGAATCCCTTGAACACATTAACACCAACCACACAAGTGGACCTCGTGCAAAAAAATGACAATGAAAAATAAATTGAACAAGTCACAAAGATATTAGCAAATGATTTGGGTTCCTTAGATTTCACACCAACATTCATGGGCAAGTACAATATCATCAACAAAGATTCAGATAAGGGACATGAAAAAAGCAGTCATGTTAACAAAAAACTTAGAAGACCCTTTGAAAGAATTCACCTCAACCACTTTATACAAAGAAGAAAATTACACAACACACTTTGATGAACTTAAAAATGAACAATCACCTGATCCAAAAGTAATGAAAAAGATTTATGGAAAAGGTTATGAGCTTATGAAACAACTCAGATATATTGGAAAAGCATGTGGTGCTAGAGAACAAGGTATCTGTGTCCCCATAGATCCTAACATGCAAGAAACAACTCATGCTCTTGGTTATTGTCTTGTGGTAGAAATCACCAAGCCTTCACTGAACCTCAACACTATCACACAAGCTTTCTCTAATCCAACTTTAACAGTAGTGCATCATGAACTCATAGACAATAATGACCTTTATCCTTTACAAGAAAAGAGACAAACAAAGAAATCTTCACTTAATATCAATTTCATCTTGCCCAACACTAATTATTTGAGTGCATTAGATTTTACACCCTCCAGTAAAGGAGAGAAAAAAATCTCACTATCAAGAATATTTTGTAGATATGGTATCTTGTACATCTAAGTAAGAGATATTTTTTGCATAATACAAGAACCTCTACTATTAATCATGAGGGTATCTCGTCAAGACTCCTCCAAGAACTCAAAATAAATTCTATTACAAGACTTCATTTTATGCCTATCATAGAGTTCACGGTCATTCTACTAATGGATGCAAAGTTTTGAGTAGAAAAGTCCAACATATTAAGGATTTTGGTGCTCTCCCTAATGTGGGCACACCTAATCCCTCTAATTGATACTGATGTTTACTCTAGCATGCATTTCATCAATCATTTTAGCTCACCCTTGTCCTGCACTAAGTGGGGGCAAGGGGTTAGGTAGCCTTGACCTCATATGTCACTTGTCACTAACTCTTCTAGCTAGTCATTAACCTTTCATGAACATATAAGAGCAAGCTTGGGATGTAGACAACTTGCCTTAAGTTGGCTCGCATGTGACATACTACCTTTTTCATGACATAGCTTATAGGAAACATACGACTTGGCTTAGGGATTTCCTAGTTAGCTCTCATGTTTTCTTCTTCTATTTTAAATAAATTTCTCATAGTAATGGTGTTATCAACCACTTTAAAGTGGGGGAATACATCAACACTCACATTTCATTGTGTGATTTTCTTTTTCTTGTGATTTCCTCTCTTAGAAACATTAGGTACAATGTTTCCCAGGATGAGACATTGCACTTGTCCTCTCTTGGAAACAACATGAGACCATCTGCACTTTTCCTCTCTTGGAAACATTAGGCACAATGTTCCCCAAGATGAGACCTTGCACGAACTAAGCAAAATCCCTTTGAATATTTCTTACGCCATTTTGCATTTACAATGTCTATGAGTTTCAAGCATATGAAGTTTTGCTTGCCTCATAGAGCTCATAGATCATTTTCATTGTGGTGCCTTATGAAAGTTATTAGGAGGTTTAAATTTGGTATGGTTGAGTAGGAAGGCCATTTTGAGGCATGAATTTCCCCATAGCCACCTATGTGTGTGTGAGTGCATACTAGCCATGAGTGTATGTTTCTCACCTTTTAGGACTTCACCGGCTGCTCACCCCAAAGCACACCCCTGTGAGTAGAGTATGTACTTTTGGATAACAGCCCAGATCTAATCCACAACATGTTGGAAAAATGGTTGAAGCCTTATCCACCTTTTTATTTTTATCCTTTCTTCCTTCTAGTTCTTTCCATTGTATGATCATGATGTGCCAAAAAAGGCTTGCATATGATGGCATGTAGGTTATGTATTAACGATTTTTTTTTACCCAAAATTGGGATGAAACGAAAAAGAGTTTTAAAGGAGACTCTCACAAGATAAATTATGCTTACTTTGACTTTAATAATTATTCATTTTGCATTTGAATTAAGACTAAAGTCCTCGATTGATAGGTTGATCGAAAACATTCATAGCTTCTCAATGGTATCACATTTTGAATCTAAACATGTCACAATATACACACATAATTATAGGATTAAAAACAAAATTGAATTTAACGAATCCTTTGACCAAGTTAGTGGTCAAACATATGAGTTTCTTTTGATATTTTTAAATCTTTAATAAAAAAAATTAATAATTAATTATTTACTGGGAAAATTACAAAAAAATATGCATCACATCATGACATTAGTCCTCTACTTAGATCTAAAATATTATAAAAAATAATTATCATTTTATTGTGGTTCGGGTGGTCAGACAGACACCTACTTCTTATTTTTTCCTTGAAATTTAAGTACTACTGCATTAAAATTTAAAATTCTCACCAAATAGATTTTTTTTTAAATAAACCTAGTAGTTTAGAAACTACATTCAATTTGCTATAGATTCTATTCTTAAATATTTCTAAAATAATATAGGTGACTTATTCAAATTTTTATGTCAAGTTTCCTAGCTCTAATTTTTTTGAGTTTTCATCATCACTTAAGGGCTTGTTTTTTCCATGATGATCCTACACATACCCGTATCTTTTCTTGCTACAAATTATTCACCTTGTGTATGTCCTTTTGTGCTTATGTCAATTTGAATTAGGATCTTAGATCCCGGTGGCTTGGTTACCTCCTTCATTTTTTCATCATAGACCATCCGCATTGGTACGATTGGACCCCTCTTGAATGTCTACTTTAGTGTGAGTTTGAAGCAATTTCATCTTCTCACTAAAGTGGGGCCTAAATGTGTCACAAAAAATGTATCTCTTGCTTGATAAGGGAATAGTTAATGATAAATTAGACTCAATGACACCTTGATTTAGTGTTGTGAGGGGTTTTATACATCTACATTAGGTCCTGGGCCCTTGCAAATTGAATAAAATGCATCTAACGATGTCTTGTAAAGGTGTTGTAAAGTGTTGTAAAATATTTTCACATTTTTCTAGACTAATGGACCTATTTTCCCCTTAATTCAATATTGTAAAATATATTTAATGGCATTCTCACATTAATCTAGAAGGCTTGCAAATTAAACCTAATTCTAATCTAGTGTTGTAATGTGTTTTATACATTCACATTGGATGTTGTACCTTTCTAAGCTATGTGGACCTCATTTTAATGTTGTAAAGTGTATTTAATCACACTTGAACATTGAACTTTATGTCCTTAGCCCCAATTATCCTTTACATCATCATTAATA